>JAQFZE010004450.1:0-11252 GCA_034695245.1 Dicyrtomina saundersi
CCATTTCAAAGTCAATCTAAGTAAGGGAACCATTACCATTAGTGTGCTTTACTGTTTTATATAGGAGGTTATACATAGTGTGATTGAAGTATAAGCCTCACTGACTGAGCGGAGTGGTTATGACGGAAGTGAGTATAATATAGTAGTATATATCGTCGGTGAAGAATCAAAATGGCCCATTTCCAATTTAAGCTAGAATCAAAATGAGCTATGTAAGTTCATACAAGACTAATTGAGATGTATAAGTAATATTTTATTAACAAGTTTTTAAAAATTTCCCAATGTTTTATGTGCATACCTTTGAAAATTGCAAAATATTCGATTTGCATGGTTTTTAAAAAGTCCAAAATGCTTTCTTTACTATGTTTTTTAAAAGTGCAAAACTTTATTTTTACGTGTTTTCAAAAAGTGCAAAATGTTGGATTTTACTTGTTTTCAAAAAGTGCAAAATGTTTGATTTTTTTTAAAGTAAAACTATTCTATTTAATAAAGTTTTTCTCTCTCTCTACGTTTTTGAAACGTGCAAAATGTTCAATTCACATGCTTTCTATACTCCAAATTCATACATTTTGTTTGTAAATAGTACATTTTGTATTTAGCTAAAAATGAATATGGGTCATTTTGATTCCTCACAGACTATGAGTGATACGCCGACAGTGCAATTTTATGACTTTTGAAGTTGCGATCATTTCTTTCTTACACACGATAGAGATCGAGTCCTATCCTTCGACTTATTTCAGAGATGATGATGTTGATGATGATGATGCTCGATTTTTCGGTCCCTTTCATTTTCCTTTTTTTCCAGGTTAATGCGATCTACTTCTTTCTTATGGAGCAAAAAGGACCACGCTAAACAGGAGTAATACGATGACTACTCCTGTCCCTGTCTGTATTACTAACTTAATTTAAATGTAATATTATAATATGCTCAACGTTCAATTTCATATGAATGAATCAATTCACGAGGGACATTCAAAAAGTGAGCCTTATATTTATCTGTAATACGTATAAATGCGTATGGAATCAAAAATATCAGTAGAGACTTCACATTGATTTCAATAATATAGCGGAAATCTATTCCGCTCTTTTTACATGAAGCCATGAAGGAAATGATAGTGCGTGCATAGGTACTTACAAGGTTAGGCTTATAGAATAAAATAAAATATAAAATACTAATAGAAATTTTCATTACCCCATGTTTTTTGGCGTTGGAATGATGATGAATTGGAGCTGTGCTCCCGCAGTCTGAATTCTCGTAGTGAGACATAACCAACCCCTTAGCACATAAAACACAAGCGAGCACAACTCTACTGTACACACAAACACAGCAAGTCAACACGCCCTTGTCAATGTCCAGGTCCAGGTCCAGGACCAGGATAACCTTTACAATAAATATACTATTTTTTTTGTTACTGATTAATGTTGATTTTAAAACAACAATCTTCTAGTTTGTAGCAGTCACGTCACGTCGTTCTGGTTCTGGTTTTGGACTTTTGAATAACACTACAACAAATTTGCCATGTTGAACACCATAGTATTACGAGCATTGGAAATGTCAATAATAGAACTCAAAAATATTTGGAAAATATATCGTCAATTGTGATGATGGCGATAGCCTGCGGTAATGTTAGCACACTGCACTGACTGGTACTGGTTCTGGTACGTCGCAGCTTGTTAAATCTGTTATAGGGATTGATGGCTTATTTATCATTCAGGAGAATTCAGTGGAATTACCAGTGGTGTTTCCCTCCCTATGTTTTTGGTAATATAATATTTATGCACTCTAATGCTGTATTTATTTTATATAGAAAGTTTTAGATGTGGTCGCTGGTTCTGGTTCTGGTTCTGGTTCTCTAAAACTATAGCTAAGCGTCCTCCACAGTACAGCACAGTATCAGTCCCAGAAAGTTTCAATAATTCAATACACATCTGCATAAGCACACACACATATAGGACCGACGGTCGACGGGTAGGGCAGGTCCACTGACACAGTCTAGAATTCTAGAATTCTAGAGTCTATATAGCTATACAATAGAATAGTAGGACTCTTATTGGAATGCAAATTCCATCTTTCCTACCTACAAGCTAATTATTCATGTGAACTTAATGCGGCCCCTCCACTAATTATTGTGAGAAGACTTCCAATGGGGAAACAATGTTTCATTTCAAATAAATCCTTCACTTTAGGTTTAGGTTCAGATTCAAATTCCCAGCAACGCAACGGACTCACTATAGTAGTCAGGCTAATATCTCAATGTATAATATATGTGTGGGCCTCATGCCTGGCCTGATCACTTTGAAATAGAGCACTCTTAGAATTTGAAATTAGTACAAGTCCCTGGTCCAGTACCAATATTCAGTTAACTGTCAACCTTCTCTCTCAGTTAGTTGGACTTGTAGAAAGAGGTTGGAGGATGGAAATGGAGCCCAGTTCAAGTTGCTACTGAAGATGTCCCAAGTTGTTTTCCCCTATTTCAAGAAAAGTCATTGATGAGGAGACAGAAGGACAAGGAATTCAAATTAGTTCCTCTTCCGTCTCAACTCCCCGATACGGATACCCATACCGATCCCCATCAGTAACTACGAGCCCAAAGTAAACGAAACCAAAGTGTAAGATTTGACACGATTTCTAAATCACAACCCAGACCTACCAAACAGAGATTCCATTAAGTTTAGCACCTTGAGAAGAAACAACAGAGGAGCAGTGTAGCAGAAGCAGACAATAACACAGTCGTGAAAAACAGACGTTGATCTCGTCCAAAATGTCGATCTCCGACGCTGATTTTCCAAATGAAAATTATGTGGGTGGCTGCTGTGTTAAGGTAGTTATCAGATGAAAGGTCTTTGGGGATTCAGATCAAAATCAGCAGATCACTTGACAGTCAAATTCCTTCCAATGATAAACTATATAGACGCTTTATATTGTGACACTATACATGTACTTACGTACTGTTTTTCTTTCTTGTATGTAGTATTGGCATTGGACTGGAACTAGAACTGGAACTGGGACTTGGGGAGTGGACTACTGATGATAGGAAGTAATGCAACTCCACTTGAGTGTGTATAGGCTTTAAATGTCAATCGTCTGATCGTGAGAGAGCATTGAGTAGAGTGGAGGGGCGAGGAGGGCAGAGCTCAAGTCTGACATGAACAAATACACAGCACACACAGGTGAAGCTAATCTATTCCATGGAAGAAGCTCCTGTCTTTTTCCCTTTACACTCACCACACATTAGTGTAGTGCTTTCCCGTGTTCATAAAGCATGGTGAGTGATGATCGTTTTCGTTACGTTCCATCCGTCGCTCTCTCTGTGTTGCTTACCGGTCTCGGTCTCGGTGTCGGTCCGGGTCCGGGTCCCGGTCCCGGTCTCGGTCCCGGTGTTGTAATTATATACAAATATGAAATGTGTTCAGAGTTCTCCTGGTTCTGGTTCTGCTGAGGCTATGTGGGGTTGGTAGTTGTGTGTGTGGTGGTAAGTGGTGTGTAGTGTGTTGATACAGTAATTTTTTCTCGACGGCCACTTCAGCTTCAGCTTCTTCTTATTTATGGTTTGGTTTATGACCCGGGTTTTGAGTGTATATTTTTAGTGGATGGCTCAAATCCGTTCTCGGGATAGTTTGCGTCCTGAGGTTGGTGTTGGAATGTGATCCGATATGATTAATCACCAACGTCATAAAGACTGACTGAGTAGTGGAGAGAAGAGAAACATGATTTGGTTGACTAGAGAGAGAGAGAGAGAGTGTGTGTGTGTGTGTGTGTGAGGTTGTGGAGATATATAGAAGTGAGAATGATTCACGATGCGATCGAGTTTTTGTGTAAAAAGGACGAGAGAGATTCTCAATTCTCATTCAGCCAACCACGTCACACGTCACGTTACACCAAATGAACGGGAAAAATGGGATTAGCTCTCAGCTCACTCAGTTCAGCAGGAAGGCAAAAGTAACTATATAGGAAATGAAGGGTGATCATCAACCTCTCAGTCTGAGCCAAACTTGTTGTATTCCCCAGACATCCTTTTACAATAATAATTCCACAAATCCTAATCTTTTTTTTAACTTTATATTATCTTATATATAGGGATTTCCAGTCCAAGTCGAGTCCGATTACTTGTACGTGTATTTTGATAGCCCTTTTATTTTTTACAAATTTTTTGAATAATAAATTGTTTTATTTTGTTTTATATGTAATTATATTTTTGACATGACGAATTGTATGCCTTCGTATGTAAGATTTTCAGCACTGGCCTATGGCACTAATGAATTCTCAATTAATTCTTGAACAACTCCAACTGTCTCTCTCTCTCTCTCTGTCTGTGTTTTTTTTCTGCCATTAATTGTCTAATCAATTATCAGTATTGTACCCAGTCGATTTTTATTCACCCCACTACTGTGTCTCCCGCAGTGTAATTATTTATCGTCAATCATTTCACAATTAAAACTGTTGTCGTTGACACAAGACCATTTATCATACCTATCGGTATATGTACATTCGTTGACTCACAGTCACTGAGTGGAAAAATGTTTTTGACTTACTACACAGCCGGCACCGGGGTCCAATCAACGGCAACGGATGATAATAGGTTCAAGAAAACTAACCAGAAGCACTACTACTAACCCGCAGTTTAACTTGACCGACCGTACGAACACTACCAGGCTACTGACTGGCACTGGGAAAATCGGGGGAAAATTGGTTTAATCTAAAAGTGTACATGTATCACAAAAAATAATTGTTGCTGATAGTGACACTTTATTTTCTGTGCCCTATACTGATATACTGCCTTGGATTTCGACACTCCAGTATTTTTTAGAATATACAATATGTGTGGACTCCAATGCGAAATTCGGTAAATAAAAATAAAAATGTGTTGAAAGTAAAATAAATAGTTGATATCAATTATTAAAAATCCCTATTGAAAACTGTATAGGGGTTTTTATTTTTCTCAAAGCCTTGACTATACATAGTCTTTGCACTATTCCCCTGTATATATTTTATGTATCATATATAGATAAATTGAGGGACTTGGTTTAGCACTTGGAAAGTTTGTGTCCTTTTCTTTCGTTATTGTGAAAAAGTTAAGTTGCGAGAGGACGAGGACGAGGACAGAGAGACAGAGGAGAGTAAGTGTGTGGATTGTGAATTATTAAGTAATTATACTGTATTAAAGTTACATAGATGACCCAGTTGGTTTATTAGTTGGAAAAAAGTTTCAATTAAAATACTTCTCTACATGTAGGTAGTAGGTACCTAAATGTATTATGATTTACTATAGGACACTACACACTTTATAAATGTCTGTCCGTAGGTTTATACACTCCGACTTATTTACACGTTTTGTGTATTTTGCATGGTACTGGTACTGGTATCGGAGCCGGAGCCGGAGCTTCGTTTGCATAGAGTTTTAATTAGACTATATACTTCTGCACCAGGCCTATGAATTACTTATATATGTACTGGGGAAAAGTCGCAAGTGGCAGCTGTGTGGAGTGGAACTATACATGTGTGTAATTTCAAGTTTTTAAGTATTTATAAAGTCCACTGTATGGAGACCATTCAAAAGTGTCCACGTTATATATGTACAGTCTACAGTCTACGGTATGTATCTATATCCGCATAATATGCGAGCATGAATAATTGATTTAATATATGATTCCTCATAAAATATTCGAAAGTAAGGAAACAAGAGAGTCTAACTCTAAATTACACTTTACAGTTTGCTCAAGTTTGCACAGTACTACAGTATATAGGCTCTCCTTTTTGTTTGTTGGCTCACTCACTATCTCCCGTTTCTTCTATGTATGTAAGAAATGGCTCGTACATATATTCAGTATTAAATTCAGGTCATAATTCCTGTTTTCTCTTGTCACCATGCGGGGTTGACTATATTTACGGCCACGGTACAAAAACAATCACGATCAGAACCGACGCAGCAGCAGGAGGGGTATTGATGAGTCATACACTTTTTTAAATATTCGAAATTATTAAAAAAATTTAAGTTTTATTCTACATATACACTTTACACGTAGGTCTGCACTGAGTGTGGAGTCTGTACTGAGTACTCATAGAACAAAGGGAGTAATTTAAACCACCAATCCTAATAAACTGGATTCCTATATTTTATTTGATAAAGTTTTTAATGAGATATTTTTTTTTCACATTTCCGAAGAAACTCAGTCAGTGTCGTCAGCTGAATTCAAAATTTCTTCTGAATTCAACTTTTTTTTGGTTTTTACTTTACAGTCAACAGATATTTTACTATACAGATATTCCAATGCAGATGCGTTCTTCTAAGTAACTACGTGTTTTTTTTGTAGACTTGGAATTTGGAATCTTGGAAATAACTTTTGAAGTTTCTCTCTCTCCCTTTATTTATTTTTTTTTGTAGGAAAAGTTTGAGCGATGGGAAAATTTGTAGCTTCTTTGTTTCATTAGCTCAAGCGACACTGACTGTACTATATACTTCCGTGATGCATTGACTTGTCTTGTTGTTTTTGTCTTCGTTTCTGTGTAGTCGGTTTATTATGGTGGCTGTCTATCCTATGGTATAGTTTATATCTTTTGAGCCTGTGTAGGTAGGTACATACAGAACAGAGGCAGAGACAGATGATGATGGTGATGCGATGGTGCGTGTCTCTGTGGAATTGTCAATTATGAATTTAGCCCGCCTTCTTTCTGAATGTCGGTCTATCTACTGTCTACTATTTTGACTTGGATTTCAACTGGTAGGTAGGTAGGTAGGTAGCTTATTTCGTATAACGTGGGGATAAAAGGTGGAAATCGTAAAATCATACTATGCATAGAGCGAGTCGAGACTACCTTTCCCTTTGCCTTTGTTGCTTTAGTATTAGCCTTAGTGAAGGTATATCTATATGTTACGTGTGACTATATTAATTCCAATTGTATAGTGGATATGCTATTAAATAATAATGTAGGCCTTTCTCCCAATAGACACTGTATAGGTAGCTGGCTGTTGTTTCACTGGCACTGGGTTCTTGCCTCTGTGTTGTTGTGCGTTAATTGGGCAGGAAGAAAGGAGACAAGAGATGTATAGTTGCTTCTCTGAATTTAAATTTACGAACAGAGAGAGAGGAGATGGAGAGGACAATAATGCATAATATTTAGTCTTGAAAGCCTCGTCGTCCTTCGGCCTTCGTGTCTCCTCTCACCAATCTCCACAACACACAATCACAGAAACCTAAGGGAAATGGATGAAGGACGTACGTGGAGCGAACAACTTATTTCAACTCTCAACTTTCTCTCCCTCCCTCCTAGTTCTAATGACAGAGAGAATAACACAAGTTGTGTAATTTCATCTTTATTCTCATCTTGAGCTTGAATTCCCCCTTCTTCTTCTCATCCTTTGCACTTTTGCATATCGTGTTTCCTCCCTTCGTTTTCGTTCCCTTCCTTTGCACAGTACAAGTAGAGCTCACTCCACTAAGGCCAGGATTATTATGGATACTATTGTGTGTGTGTGTGTGTGTCTGGTGTGTGGAGAAAGCTGAGCCGAAACTTAACAGCTGACTGAGAGTGAAGGATAAGGACGGAAATTTCGGATAAGAACAGAAAATGGTGACGATGTGAGGTCTCGAGGGACTTGTACTTTAAATTGAAATCCTTTTCTTCTCCTTGTTGCTGCTACTGGTGTTGTTGTTGTTTTTTTATTCCCTGACACAATTCATTATGCCACTGTTGTGCTCTATTAGTTAAGAAGGGAGAAGTGCCTTTCGTCCTTCGTGATACAGCAGTTTTAGTCGTCGAGGTAATTAATTTTGTGATTGTATTTGTTAGATTGAGACACACCCGAAGACGGAGACGGGAACGGGAAGGATGAGCTATTTATACTCAATTATTATAGATGGGAGACCAGAGAATTGGACTGATGAATGAGGAGGAGATTTTCTGTGGAGCTATGGAGTTGGAATTCGGATTGTGGCATGGTATAAGAGTTCAAATAGGACATGATGTATTCCTAAATTAGATGACTCCATTAAACTTTCCACTTAATTTAATATGGCACTGACGGATGGAGATCTTAAGATAGACTGTCGTGGGGGAGATATATATTTTGTGCCGGATTTATTGTCACACCATTAGACTATTAAGAAGAAGGAAAGGAGAGAGACTATATATATATAGTGTCGTGAAAATGAATTGTGGCTTCATGCCACTTTCAAGACTCACTATATATTTTTTTTTCTTCTTATTTTTCGGATCTTATGGTCCTCTGGTCTTTCTTCACGGGGACGGTGACGGTGACGGTGACGGTCTTCTACGGCTTCTTAACTCTTCACGGAACGTCTCGTATTTTTGTGGGGTCCACGCAAGAAAATAACAGTGCAGTCAGCTATATTCACATTCACTTTAGTTTTGGATTCTCTGATTGTGACCGTCGTCCTGGTTCTGGTGACTGTAGAAAAACAGATCCATATATGAAACTCGCTGACTACCGCCTTTTCAGATGTGTGTGTATTTCGTAGAAAGCTAGAGAACTGTTGGTGGTGCTATATGGTTCTTGGTTCCGTTTCGGTTTTGGTCTCGGTTTCGGCCTCGGTTTCGGTTTCGGTCTGAGCGGTTTTGTTGCTCTTGCGGGTGGTGCTTCTCCTGTGCGCCTCGTAGTCGAGAGACGAGAGCAGACTGACTTTGGAGGGAGGAAGGAACAGTGAATATAAATCCAAAATTCAAGCAACTCGTACAACTTGAGAGTTTTATACAGTACAGTAGTTTCAGACCAACGAGCACCAGTACCAGTACCAGCAGTCCAATCTCAATGCCAATGCCATAGCCAATTTCCAATTCCTGACTCGGTCCGTCCGATTCCCTGATCAAACTAAAACTAACATACAGTAGAATAAACTTATTGGGCCTACAGTAGGCTACACAAGCATATAGGTTCAATCTGGATCTTTGACTCTTGTCCTATAAGGTTCTGGTTCTGTAGTAATATGGTTTCGGCTCGAAAGACTATATTTTGAATGCATATACATTGTAAAATAATTATACACTGAAGGACTCTATCTATCAACACACTGCCGATGCCGGTGCCGGTATCTATTTCTATGTCTGCTTGAATTTGTGCTTCGGCTTTCCTCCCTTTCCCTTTGCCTTTGATGACTTACCTGCGTCAAAGCAATGAATGATATACAGATAGGCTTGGAATTTATTTTGTATTTGCATTTCGTATATATATAGTCAGAAATTTAAATGGACGAGAATTTATATATGGGAGGAATCGGAATGGAAACTAATTAAGACTTTAAGCTTGCATGAGTGCCTAAATGAATTATTCACACATACTTACGCGATTATTGAGAATTTCATGTATTTCCGCTCAACTTCCTTTATCACTTTTAGTATCAATCATAAACATATATAGGCTTTTAACTATGCCATTTATAATTCGGTGTGGACGCGTGTCCGTATCTCTGTCTGCTGCTGAGTGTTTGAAATGTTTACTATTTATATATTACATCGTCAGTGAAGAACCAAAATGACCCATATCCATTTGTAGCTAAAAACAATATCCACTATCTACACAAATATTGAAACATGTCTTGAAAGCATTTAATTAGAATGTTTTGCACTTTTCAAAATCATGTAAATAGAACATTTTACACTTTTGGAAAACATGTAAATAGAATATTTTACACTTTTGGAAAATATGTAAATAGAAAATTTTACACTTTTCAAAAACATGTAAATAGAACATTTTACATTATTCAAAAGCTCTTAATTAACATTTTACGCATTTTTCTCATTTTGCTTTTATGACATAGCTCATTATGATTCTAGCTTAAATTGGATATGGGTCATTTTGGTTCTTCACAGACGATATTTAGTTACATTTGCGTATAGAGGCGTGTTGAGTGTAGACAGGGAGCTTTTACAGGGACAGATAATTAAGTAAGTGTCGCCCTCAATAATATTATTATGATGATGTTATAAAGTTGATATTGTTATTGATAATGCAGTAGAAGAGTGTGCGGGTTGAATGGTTAAACTTGCATCAAGTTATAGCGTAGGATAGGAATAATAACATAAGTTTATTATTTGTAAAGTGTCACAATAAATTGCTTATAAGCTACCATTTGGACAATTCAATTAAACAGTGGCAATACCATTAACAATTTGAGTTGTATTTACTATCTTCATTTTGAGCGTACAAAACAGACAGGATTTTAGGTGTTTTGCAAGAATATTTTGAAACATTTCATTTTCTCACCTACGCATATAGTTGTACTAGCAAAAATAAATTAACTGTAATAAAAAAAAAGCAGTTTTATTTTTTTTGTATGCAGTAGTTTAGATTGCAACGTTACGTTGTGCGGTAAATATTAATTTTAGTATGTTCATTAATTGTCAAATTTGACATTAAGTCCAATGCGTTGCCTTCGTGCCAAGTGCCAATGCAATGCGGTGCTGTCCAGTGACAGCGTGGGTGTGAATGACAACAAGGAAAACTTGAGGGGAAAATACTACACACGTAGAAACGAGGAAGTGGAAGTATTTAATTGCATTGGGTTTCCAAGAGGCTGGAGAAGAGGACGGGAGATTTTAAATGTATTTTATTTGAGTTTTCAGTAGTGTACACGCCACAATAATAATTGCATAATACAGGAAAACTTTGAAAATGCTATCACTACATAAATCTAAAATTACTTTTACATTATATAATGTTTGTAACAGTGTGCAGTCTAACATCCTGTCTGAATGAATGTAACTATATACCAGGACCAGGACCAGGACCAGAGGCGGATTTAGACATATTTTCTGGGGTGGGCAACACATATCGTGTGTGAAGAATCAAAATGGGCCATTTCCAATTTATGCTATATTAAATGAGATAGGTCAAATAAATTGCATGTTTATGCTTTAAATGTTAATCCATTTTTTTTGTAATTGCAAAAAACGTTGTATTTACATGTTGAAATGTTCATTTTACATGATTTTTAAAATTGCAAAATGATCTATTTACATATTTTTTTAAAAGTGAAAAATGATCTATTTATATGTTTTTTGAAAAGTGCTAAATTTTCTATTTGCATGTTTTCTAAAAAGTGCTAAATGTTCTATTTACATGTTTTTTGAAAAGTGCTAAATGTTCTATTCGCATGTATTTTGAAAAAAGCTGAATGCTTTATTTACATAATTTTGTAAATTGCAAAATGATCTATTAACTGGTCTCGCGTCTTTAGTTCGAATACACGTTGTACGAAACGACTTGTACGAATGCATTTTGTACGAAGGGTCTTTT
>JAQFZE010004451.1:0-11251 GCA_034695245.1 Dicyrtomina saundersi
TCGGTCTTTGTACCCTTTCACCTATCCCCGTCCCCTCCTCCACAGTGAAGGAGTCCCATTCCCTAGGCCCCTACAGTAAGTAGTGGTCACTACAAAGCACTGAAATGGATTGGGTTTCAATCAATAATCCAGTGACGTTTACTGTACAACACCGAGCCGTAAACAATTAGCAGTGGCCACGGATCGAAGCCAGGTCTGGGACTGTAAAGTTCGTTAAAGTCTGCAGTTCTAACCGCTCACCCAAGCACGCCTGCTTACTAACCCCCTAATAAAACTGAATCCACTCTTGAGATTGCTCTCGCCATTATTTAACTTATTAAGTTAACTTATTAATTCGCATTGATATAATTAAAAGGAATAATTAAGTATTCTGCAGAATCATGAGTTTGTGTTATTACCACGGTTTTCCTTTTATCAATACCAACATCCGTAGACGCAGAACGTTCAATCCGTTACCCGCTAACATAATTGCTGCGGAGCCCTATTAACTGAGTCTGCTATAGGTTTTCAATAATAAGCAGATTTGGTTATGAAGTTATTCCGACGAGCTTAGTCTGCATTATTTTTTGATCGTGTAATATTTACTTATGTCTTTGTTGGTAAGTAGGTCTCTGAGAATAGATAGGGGTGTCAAGCATACTATTCTATTAAATGAATCATTTACGTTTTTTGGTGTCATATTTTTAAATGCACTAATGCAAGGATGAGATTGCACTTAATATTAACAGTGCGCAAGCACAAACCTTTAATCAAGTTAAACTGTACCTCCCTGAGCAGATGTTTGCCATGACCAGGTATACTTTGCCTTTTCACGTGAAAAATCTCTCTAGAAGGACTCAAAGTTAATAACATTGAATCATTTAAACTTAAAAGCCTAATTGCAAACTCTTATGCGTGTTACACAGATAAAACAATGCACAAATAAATTAGCGATGCGAACTAATATTTATTTTAATACGTTGCAATTATCTTTATTGCAAATTCAAAAGTGTGTCATTAAATTATGGCTTAACTAACATACGGTCAGGAAAAATGTTAGTTTGTTGTAATAAACAGATTGAAACTAAACAATAATTTATGCTCCTGCGATTACTTAGTTAGGCAACGAAGAGTTCCGTCCGCAGGACGGGCCGGGTTACTTGTCGTCCATAATGACGTCCTTCAAATTTCATAGTTTTAAGTACCCCCATTTCCAACATTAAAATTTTTTCTAGCCTATTTTAACAAACCTGTAATGAACATACCTAGGTGTATAGGTCATAGATATTCAGGGATCGTCCATAATGACGTCCATCAAATATCATAGTTTTAAGTACCCCCATATCTAAAATTAAAAATTTTTCCAGCCTATTTTAACAAACCTGTAATGATCATACCTAGGTTTATAGGTCATAGATATTCAGGGGTCGTCCATAATGACGTCGTTCAAATATCATAGTTTTAAGTACCCTTATTTCCAGCTTAATTATTTTGTCCAACCTTGTTTTGACTGCTTGCCACGTATATTTGTATATTGCCAATTGAGGGTAGGGGAGGATCCATAAATGACGTCATTTGTAAATCATGCAATTTTTAAGAATGTTTCAGCTATATTCTACTACATCCTACGAACATTCGTATATGGCTTATTGATAGTAGGGGAGCTTTTATAAATCATTTAATCTTTTAGAGTTATATAAATTATCTTGGGCCTTTGTTGAAGCTCAGCACCTACTTCGGGCCTCCGGTCGACAAATCCGGCTCGAATCACCGGATTTTTAACTAACAATTTATTATTACAATGGCCTAGACACTGGTGTTTAGTTTTGTCTGGCACGTGTTCAGGATCGTCCACAAATAATGTCATCGAAATTTAAGGACCAATAAATAAATATGAATCAATGAATAAACATTTCTAGGATCCCCTCTCACTAGGATGTGTATTGCGTTGATTTGCTACAGCAATGTTTGACGACATAAATTTGCTAATGATAATTAAATGTACGCCATATTTAAATATGTATGTTGGTCTTCAATTGTGTCTGCATGCTAAGTTGCGCAACTGATTTTGATAAAACTTTTGGAGTTTTTGATTCTTACAATACACTCACAAAAGTAAAATCTGAAATTTTGAAAATTCAAAATTTTACCTTTTTTAAAAATTGCATTTAAATGGCTGAACATTAGTTCACATATATATTTTTCAGAAAGAAACATTTTTAAAAATATTTAATATTCAGAGAGATGATAAAAAATAGACCTTTTTCATAAACGTCATTGATGGATGGCCCCATTGCTATTGTAAATGCATAGGATAGCGCTAGCGTACTTGTCAAAAAACTTTATCTTACTACTGTACAAACTAATTACTAGGATCGTTCATAAATGGTGTCATCAGTGGGATCGCTAAGCCTATTTAGGCATTGATAGCATATGCCATGTTAAAAATAGGCATCTGACGATGAGTAATGTGAGAAAATGGTGACATAGGAGTGGGCAGGTCAAAAATAGACTTAATTTAAATGACATCATTTATAGACCATCCCATAGGGGTTTACAAATGCAGACTTATTGGCATGCACTTATTTTTAAAATGTAATAACTACACTTTACATAGGTCAAACTTTACAAGTTTGGTATTTGTGGTCTATGTGGCAGATGACCCAATGTACTAACCATTTTTGAAAATTCTCTATTTGTACGTCAACACAACTCCAAGATTCCGACGTGAATCTCCGCCTTGTGTACACACAAATGCCCTTAAAATACCATATGCCACAGTAACAGAACGGTTGGCTACAGGATTGCCATTCCAATCGAGTACCTAAACTGGAGATATGCAAATGATGCGAAGGCGAAGGTTTTTTATGCTCCACGTACATATTGTCGGGTACTGCGATTAGCTGATAAGGATACAAATGCAGATGCGCCAGTACACACAATTCGGTAGCTGAGGTTAGTTAAATGTGAATTATCATTGTTGTGCTTCATGAATTACTTATTGTGTGCAGGTCATGAGTGAGAGAGAGAACTTGACGATTGTGTTTACAATGTCATTGGGACGTATGTAGTTGTAATTCCAGACCGCGGTCCTTGTCAACCATTGCATCTAATCTTCGTTTTTCCAAATCAAAAAGCAATTAACCTAAAATTGCTAGTGAATTTGGAGCAACTAAAAGTTGAGCAAAATATTTGAATTCCCTGGAGAATTGTCGCCTATAAAATGCATCTCCCGCATTCGCAGAGCATCACTTCAACTTTGAACCAACCCAAAACATCATCATCCTCAAAGGAAGCACAGTCTTTTTTCTTTGTGAAAATTCTGGAAACTGTGGAACAATGCGTGGCACTACTTTATTCTGCGTCGTGGCCATGTGCGCACTCGCTGCGCTTTCATTTTTTCCAACGTCAAAAGCTGATGTGAGTAACTTATTTTCTAAATTCTAATCCACATTTTGCTTCGCTCTTTTTGATTTGAATTAATTTGCGTTTTGCTTCTATTTTTCAAGGGACCGGAATGCGTTTCAAAAGAAGCCTGCCCTCAAGGCGAACATTGTGTGTGAGTAGAAAATTCAAGTTACACCTTATTTTATATTTTATAACATGTTTCATTTATGGCGACTCTGAATTAATTTAATTGACGACAACACTCGTAGCGGTGGCTCTTTTGTTTTGACAAAATAGCAGAAAAATATAAACTTGAAAGTCGGCGGCACTGTTTTTTACAGCCTCAATAAGATTCGTCATAAAGGATGTGACGTCACTATTTTAAAAGCTGACTTAATAAATTACGTGTGTATAGGTTGTAATGAGCTCACCTTGTAATTTGCAGGCAGTACGCTGGAGGGGATTGGAGTAATTTTAGGTCATGCTTACCAGTAAGTTTTTAAATTGTGTGGAAATACCCACATTTCGTTTTCAGCGGTGCTACACAATACACAATGAAAGTTTGATTAAGTTGACGCATTCATTCTCCACGTTAATCCGCTTAATTTTGATTTGTGTTGTTAGGCTGGAGGAAAGGGTGAAACTTGCAGCAGCTGGCCTGGTGATATTGGGATCTACGTTCAATCTCCGCCCTGCCAGGAAGGCCTTAAGTGCGGTGTCGACGTGGACGCGTAAGTCTTGGCGCGTGTAGTTACAACAATGACTTTTCATGTGAAATTTTTAAATATTTAAAACATTAATCAAAAGTCTTGGTTACACGTGAATTATTGATTCTCAATCTGTTTGATTAATTAGGGATGATGACACAGGCCCAATTTGTCTGTCCAAGTAATTTCGTGGTGGACCTCTCGATAAATCAAAGTCTCATCTAGGAACGTGGCCCATCAACTCAAAAGCAACATCTGCATCTACGCTACCCAACGCACTGCAACCGAATCAGAGTCCAACCAACTGCAGCAACTTTTAAATGTAATGTTAGAAACTTGTAGTAAATGAATTCAAATTGATTTTCGTGCCTAATTCGTTCCATCCACAGAAATTAAAATAATCACAAAATTGAATTAAATCCACGCACACATTTATTTATTTTCTAAAATTTCCAGACGCATTTCCGTAGTTTTAAAGCCACGTAATTTTGTAGATAGCCGGTTCTGACTCCGTCTGTTTTACATTTAGCACACTGCAAGAGCTTATATAGTCAAATTAGATGAGACCGCATACTTTATTGCTTCCCTACTTCGCCAATGTTTTCTTCTCAATTTTTATTTATTTTATTTTACGAAAACCATAATTAACTTGTAAATAATGGGTGTTTGTTTTTAGCGTGTCTTATTGGCAAGTTTAATAGTGCGCCAGTTGTAGATAGAAGTTTACTATCTCTATCTAAATTATTAGCTACGGTAGAAACTAAGGAATTGACGACACCCATGCAGCACACTACGAATTTTTAACGTACAAAAATCCTTAAAATGTGGTGAAGAAAAACGTCAAATGAGGCTAGTTTTATGTAGTGAAGATACAAAGTAACTCGATTGCATTTTTCGTTGTTTGGTCACAGTAGCCCGCCACATTTTTAAAAGAAATTAATTTTTATACTTTGCTGTCCTGTAACTTCTACAGTTCTCATCCGATTTTGACAAAATTTGATGTTTTTTTAATCTTTAGATTCTTTTCTAAAAAGTAATTTCAGGATTATTTAAAATCCACAAATTTCAATTTGGTTTTAATTGGTCTTTAAAATTTTTGAAATGGCAGTGAAAAGCAGAATCAAGGGCTAATGGGTCTACCTCAACCTAGATACTCATCACACCCTATGTTGAAGAAAGCAATGTGCGCAATAGTTATTCTGGTCACAGGGGGTCATAGGGTCGTAGGAATCTTTCGATGACATCATTTCTGGGCGACCCCAAACACGTACCAGCAAATCAACGATAATTTGAATAAGATTTGTTTGGTGCAATTAAGTATCCCAATTGAAAATCCGTCAACTTATTTCTGCAGAAGTTTTTATGCATAAACCGGTTCAAATCTTTATGTACGAATTTGAAACACATTTATGGTGTGTAAATTATTCAGAATATTTTATTAATACAACTTTATTGCCAAACATCTAATTTCGAAATAATTGTGCGACCCGGGATTCGATCCCTGGATAAACCGAGCTTAGAATAGAATTCATTAACCTACAAGCAATGGAGGAGCTACTTCTATTCTGCATTCTCCAATTAACTTGTTCCCTCAGCCCACAAGTGCATGATCCACGGGTGCAGCCGTACATGTGAAAGTTACTCCATAAACATGTGTAGTTCGATGACTACCCAATTGGAGCCACACGAGTGCAGTCGGGAATTAACGCGGTTCGGATTACCGACTCTCAACACATTAATCTGGAGCAAAACGGACCACGCTCCAACAAACAAGCAAGTTTGGACTTGGAGTGCGAGTGTAGGGAAGGGAGCGGCCATCAATGACGTCATTGGGGGGGGGGGGGGCTAGATGGATCTTCTTGGATTCTGATGAAACCCCATGCTAAAGACACTCAGACGCAAAGGCATCCTGCAAAGAGGGGATCCTAGAAATGTCCATTCATTCATTCATATTTTGTATTGCTCCTTAAATTTTGATGAAGTCATTTGTGGACGATCTTAAGCAGACGGAAGCAAAGAGACTTTTAATACGACGTGACGGATGAAATTGAGCGATTAGCTGAAACAAGAGCCATGTGCCATTCTTGTGCATCACACACTCAGCATTTACTTGTTTCCAATATTTCATTAGGATAACTCAGCCCGAGGTTTCTGTTCCACACAAAATCGAAGAGATTCGATCCGAACCGAACCGGTACTGGGTTCGCGGTGTCCGGCCAAAAAACAAAGAGCTGTTTGCTACTGCATAAATTATTATTATTAGCCGTACATAGGTTTGAATGAGAATTGTTGATAGATGGTGACCCATGTGGTGGTACGAAGAATAAGGAAATGACTCAGCTTTGACTTAACAAATTAGAAACTATCATATTGCATAGTAAAACTGAATTATTAGTTAAGAGCCACAGCATCGAAACCATTATTTTAATTTTGAACACAATGACATACTTGTGAACTAGATGAACTTTCGATCTGATATTGTTCAAGAACGTCTCTGATATGTGTACGCGAACGCATCCCTGAAAGATTTCACTATTTACATGTGCGATAAAGTTGAGTGCGTCATCTTCATCTGTCACCTGCGTCAATATTGTCGGCCAAGATTCCGACGTGAGTCAGCGCCTTGTGTACACACAAATGCTCGTACCGCATCCCCTAATAACAGAGTAGTTGGGAACATGATTGTCATTCCAGTCATGCACCTAAACTGGAGATATGCAAATGATGCGAAGGCCAAGGTTTTGTATGGTGCGCGTACATATTGTTGGGTACTGCGATTGGATTTAGATGCAAATGCAGATATGTCAGTACACACAACTCGGTAGCTGAGGTTTGTTAAATGTGAATTATCATTGTTATGATTCATGAATTATTTTTTGAATGCAGGTCATGAGTGAGAGAGAGAACTCGACGATTGTCAATACAATGTCAATAACACGTAGTTGTAATTCGGGACTCAGCTTCCTGTCAACCATTCCATCTTATTTTCGTTTTTCAGAATCAAAAAGCAATTGACTTAAAATTCATAGTCAATTGGAGCAATTAACTTCAAAAAATATTTAAATTCCCTGGGGAATTGCGACCTATAAAACCCACCTCCCGCATTCGTAGACCATCACTTCAACTTTGAACGTACCCGAACGATCATCCTCCTCAAAGGAAGCTCCATCTTTTTTCTTTGGGAAAATTCTGGAAACTGTGAAACAAAATGCGGAGCATGACTCTTATCTGCGTCGTGGCCATGTGCGCATTCGCTGCGCTTGTCGTTTGTCCAACGTTAGCCCAAGAGGTGAGTAATTAACTAATTTCCTAAATTTTAATCCTCATTTTGCTTTGCTCTTTTTGATTTATTTTAATCCGTGTTTTGATTCTATTTCTCAAGGGACTACTCTGCATTTCGAAAGAGCCCTGCCCTCAAGGAGAATTTTGTGTGTGAGTAGAAAATTCGAATTACACCTCATTAACATTTTACAGCAATTTTCATTTATGGCGATTTTGAACTAATTTAATTGGAGGCAACACTCGTAGATGTTTTTAAAAAACTGGAAAACAATAATTTATTGTTTTGAAACCGGAAAATGACGGCATGATTCAATGAGACTTGATTTGTAATGCAGTCGTTAAGAGCCTCAATGAGATGCGTTATAAGGCATGTGACGTGACTATTGTAAAACCTGACTAACTTTAAGTAAGTTTCATGCGTAAAGGTTCTCATAAATTAACCTTGTATTTTGCAGGCAGTACGCTGGGGGGGATTACAATAATTTCAGGTCATGCCATCAGGTAAGTTTTTGAATTGTATTTACATTGAGTGAAAATACCCGCATTTTGTTTTCTGCAGTGCTACACAATTAAAGTTTTGACGGACTAATTCTCTATGTTTTCCCGCTTGATCTCTGTTGTTAGCCTGTAGGAAGGGATGAAACTTGCAGCTGGCCTGGTGATGCTGGGATCTACGTTCAATTTCCGCCCTGTGAGGAAGGTCTCAAGTGCGGTTTCGACAAGTAAGTCTTGGCGCGTGAAGTTACAACAATGACTTTTATTTGACATTTTTAATTATTTTAAACATTAAAAAAAGCGTTGGCTACAATGGGGTGAGTGATGCTCAATCCGCTTGATTAATTAGACGCGGCGATGGCCCAACTTGTCGGTCGAAGTAATTTCGGGGTGAACCTCAATAAATCAAAGTCTGATCAAGGAACGTGGCCCCTCAACTCGCACGCAAGATCTGTCCACGCTACCACACGCACTGCAACCCGAATCAGAGTCCAACCAACTAAACTGCAGCAACTATAAAGTGTAATGTTAGAAACTTGTAGTAAATGAATTCAAATTGATTTTCGTCCTTAACTCGTTCCATCCACATAAATTAAAATAATTACAACATTGTATTAAATCCACGCGCACAATTATTTATTTCGCAAAGTTCCCAGTCGCATTTCCTTAGTTTTAAAGTCACTGAATTTTGTAGATAGCCCGTTTCGACTCCGTCTGTTTTACATTAAGCACACTGCAAGAGCTTATATTATAGTCAAATTATATGAGACCATACACTTGATTGCTTCCCCATATCGCCAATGTTTTCGCCAAGGCGAATTCAAGATGAGGAAGTTCATTGGACTCGACTCGACAACTCAACTAAGGGAGAAATGTTCCCGGCAATGTTCCCGGAAACATTTCCTGAAATCATTTCCTAGGAGCCTAATTATTTTATTTTAACGATGCAATACATAACTCCAACGCAATCAGCAGCAGCAGCCAAATCCATAAAATTGATAAAATACTATAGGCAAGACTTGTGTCGTTTTTTGGCAAAATACGTACATAGTATACAATGGGAATCGTCCACAAATGACGCCATCGGTAGGGTGAGTGGATCTACTTGGCCAACTCATTACATCCCATATATTAAAGACAGCCATTTACGCAATGCTTAAGCTGATGACAGCGGGGTCATGGGGTAATACAAATGATTTTTTGATGGCCTCATTTGTGATCGATCCCTTGCATTAGCTTTATCCTGGCAATTCAAAATTAAATATCTGTACAGTCATTCGTTAATAAATTCCTGTCTATAATTTGTTTTTTTTGGTACCTCATAGGGGAGCATGAGCAACATTGCTGCCACTACCACCGTGACCTAACCAACGAATCCATCAGCAATCAAAATGTGTTTGTAAATAATGCTCAAAAAATTCTCGTAAAAATTTGAATGTTGTGGCGTTGTAGACATATAGAGGTTTCTGGTACAACAATTAATAATTCAAGCCTATAAGAAAACGCTGCAGTGAAGCGAATACCACCTTCTTCTTGACCTTCAGGTCAAGCGTGTGTGTAAGTTGAAAATCTAAGTTACTTCTCATTTAACATTTTAGAGAAATTTGTTATATATATTCCGAATTTGTATTATTTAAATTAAAGGCAGCAATTGAACCAGCAGAGCAACTCTTACCAGTTGCTTTTGTTTAAAAGACCCACAAATGACGTCATGATTAATTAAGTTTTGTATTTATGTGACTTGATTCGTAATGTACTCGGTAAGACCTTGAAAATGCTGCATCCTAAGTTGGAGTATGTGCAATTTTTTTTAAATTATATAAAATATTTTTTATTTTAAAAAGTTAACTAAATTATGCATAATAAATTAACCATGAACTTTTCAGACAGCTTCTCTTCCTGCACTGTAAACGAGTAAGTTTTTGAATTCTGTTTTTATTAAGTGAAACTACCCACCACTTTGTTTTCTGCTGTACCACACATTTTAAGTTTTAATAAGTTGACCGATTAATTCACGTCTTTTATTCAATTCATTTCTGTCGTTAGTTGGGAAAAAAGTATAATTTATGCAGCCATCCAAATGTTAATGGGTTCATTCCCGCCACCAGGCGGAGGCCGAGGAGCGTATCTAACCTGCTCCCGGCTTAATTGTCAAATTAACTAGTAAAAAGGTTACAAAATCGAATTCAATTGTTTTATAGTGGTAGTACTCAGGGCAGTGCCTCTATCAAAAGAACCCACTACGTTTTTGAAACCCAATTAACCAAACTACACCCATTAAAAGTACCATGTGCTTTTAAATAGGACATTCCCATTGCGTACATACTGAGTGGTACTTGCCTTTCTCAGCATTACTTTGCTTTAGCGCAAGATATCGAACTGTCTGTACCATATATAGTTAAGCTGAACGCTTGTACATTGTGTGTGTGTGTGTAACTGTTGTTAATTTAAGTAACCTATCTACTTACTTGTGTAAATCTTAACTACTCAAAATTTCACCTGAAGAATACTGGAAATACTATAAAATCGTGACTATTTTAAAAAGGAAAAGAAAACTTCATTCTCGTGGTGGAAAAAGGAAGTTTTGTAAACCAAATTCAAGTTCTCAAATCAATACAAGTAACCACACCAATCTACCGACAGTCAATCGTAAGAACATTTCACCAATTAAATACAGCCTTCCCAGAATCTTTTACACTAATGCAACATCACTTAACGAAGAGAAAATTCAAAATTTGAACATAGTGAGTAGTGACTTCGACATCTTATGTGTATCAGAGACATGGGGAAACAAAAATAAGAATATTGAAATCAATGACTTTACTTTATTTGAATCAATCAGAGCAACTAAACAAGGAGGTGGTACTGGTATATACACACGCAAGAATATTCCATGTGTTCGATGGAATAATTTTATTTACAATAATTCCCCTGAGTTCGAAATTACTTGTGTAATTGCCAGGCCTAATTATCTACCCAGATCAGTAACTGTCATCGTCATAATATGTATCTATATCCCTCCTAGTTCGAACACAGAAACGCAACATAAGTTGTTTGCAGCAATTTGTAATATTTATGATAAAATAAAAATTAAGTATGTACACCCAGGAATATTATTAGTAGGTGATTTCAACAAATGGAAAGTTGGTCACTCATTAGAAAAATACTCTGATCTTAAGCAAATAGTTAAATTTCCTACTTTCTTTTCGCCTGATACAAACAGTAGCGAACCACTTGATCTAATATATACTAATTTCAGTCAATTTTATTCGAAACCAGTCGCCCTTCCTCCACTGAAAGATACTACACAATTTCACATAGTCTTAAAATACTGCCCAAAAATTGTACTTAATAGTAATCGTAAAAAAGAAACCACTGTAAAAAAATATCGACAATTTAAT
>JAQFZE010004452.1:0-11250 GCA_034695245.1 Dicyrtomina saundersi
ATTTAAGATTAGAATTATTATGTAAGAAATAATCATATTATAAGACACGGTTAGACGGTTAGATAGTATAGTGTTAGTGCCGCTGTACAAAAACGGGTTGATTATTTTTTACCTTGACCCTCTGGAGGTCGATGGGATTCATTATGGTTCCTTGAAAAAATTCCACGGTTGTAAAATGCCTCTTAAAAAGACCTTCTAATTCCAAATCGGGAGGTTTTCTAATCAAGCAATCAATCAAAAAAGTTCACAAACCCACTGTATGTATATATGTTTGTTCGTTTTTTTTTCATTTCTTTTTTTCTTTTGTTATTTTTTTTTTCAAAAGGACCGTCCAAGTCCGTACGTAATATACATACTAAATATTGTAAATCAGATACATCTTTTTTTTAAAAACAGACCTAAAAAAAATAGTATTACAATTTGTTTTTTGTTATTTCACGTTAAAAGAATTTTTTTTAAATCAACAAAAATGTTACCGATTTTTTTGTATTTTGTACTTTTTTTGCACTCAAAACACAATTCACAATTTGAGATTACTATTTTTTTTAAAGGAATTAATTATAAGACATTTACAATATTCATTTTGTTTTCTTTTTTTTTAATTCTGAGACATTCAACATATACAATACACAGTATTTTGTTGCTGTTGTGGATGTTGTTGTTGCTGTTGGAAATCAGCTCTGCCTGTCGGACTCCTCTCAAACCTTAAGGCCAATTTTTAGGTCAATTGTCAACCAAGCAATAATTATAAAATTATCAATAGAATATATGGACGCACTTCAAAAATACGTTGGCGTCAACCTTTCTATAAGTTGATTTCAATATTTCTTGTGTTTTTTTTTGGGTTATACAAAATTTTTGTACTTAGTAGTAAGTATGTATAGTAGTAGTTAAATTTTTGTGAGTTTTTATATAAATCAACCAAATTGATATTATTATTGTGGCATTTTTGTATGCACGCTTCTGTCTATAGTTTCTATAGTCAATATTAAATGCAACTTTTTTATTTAATTCCCCCACCCACTTCTGTTAGGTTAGATAAATTAAACCAAAAAAAAAAAAAATTGACACAATATTGCTTCACGGAGACGATAAATTATCAATTAACGAGAAGAATTAATCAACTAAAAAATAACTACTTCTAGTTTCTATATAAGTTCTATAAACTCTTGAACTCTCCACTGCCTGAAACAATAGCTATATGCTATACAACGAGAACGAAAACAAAAACGAAAACGAGAACGAGAACGACCCAAACGGCAACAATTAAAATAAAAATTTAAAAATTTAAAAAAAGGGACAAATGATTTTCGTTAATCCTCACTTCAAATCTTTGTTTTTTTTATAGTAAAATTAATTTAAAAAAATAATAAAAAACAAAATAAAAATGGATACATTAGACAGCAATTAAGAGAACCAGCTGGAAAATCAACATTGCTTCTTTGTCGGTTAAAACATTACTCATGTTTACTTTACGGCGGCTACACGCTACAATATTTTTACGAGACTATAAATATATACATATATATATATCTATATAATTATGTATATTTACACATTACAATGTACACTAAATTTGACGACATTTTAAATGAAACCTCAAATGACCATTGAAATTGCAAACAGACAAAAGAAATTTGGGTTGCTTTTGTTTTTTGTTGGTTGTTTAAAAAAAATACAAATAAATTAAATTAGTTTAAAAAAAAATAAAAATATGAAAATAGTTTTGAGTACTACCTTAAAAATATGAGCTACATAATAATATATTTTTGAATTTTATATGCTTTTACTTTTCTTTCGTTTTCATATTTTGAAGAAAAAATAAAAAAAAATAAAAATAAATTGATTTACCCTAAATTAATTATTGTACTCAAGCAATTACTTGAATCTTACTAACCAAAGTTCAAAATCATAAAAAGCAAAACCAAAATTAAAAATGCAATTTTTGCTTGCAGATACTGATATATTTTAGTGCGCGTCAAAAAAAAATATATGCATAAATTATTTGTGTGTCAATCGTAAATAAAAAATTATAAAGTTATTTTTGGATTTTCGTAGTAAGTTATTTTAAATCTGTATCGTGATTCAAAAAACTCAAAACTTAATTAATATATATAGGAGTACGCTCTGTTCTGCTATATGTAATTTTTGTCGTACATTAAAGGAATCAAGAATATCTGTTACGAACTGAAATGATTATTCGTAATGTAGTGGAAATAATACTTGAGAGATACTTGACAGTATTTATAATATATAGCTAAGTAAATGTTTTTCTAAGTCTAATAATGAAAACAAACGATCTACGACAATTTCCAAAATCATACAATAAAAATAAAGTAGCAGTTTGAAATAATTATCTATGGAAAAAAAACAGTATAATTTGTGGTAATTGAAAAAATTACGCAAATGCTTGTAATAATAATAATAATAATGAGTAATGCACGGGTTATATAATTAAATATCAAATCAGAAGCATTTCTTTTACTTGTTGACTATGCGAATATTTACTTGTGGTGGTTGGTGGTTGCTGGGGATTTGAAGGGTTAGAAGGGGTTAAAGGGAAAAGAGACTTGCAAAAAAAAGTTTTTTGGTTTTGGCAATAAATAAGTTTAAAAAAAAAAAGTTTTTTGTTTTGCCGTGAATTATAATCTTTGATTTTGTTTGTTTGATTTGTTTTGAAATTCGATTATGGAAATCCTCCTAACCTTCACTCTTTCAAGATCTACGGCATTCATCATGGTGCCCTGAAAGAACTTGACCGTTGTGTAGTGGCGCTTCAGCAAACCTTCCAATTCCAAATCGGGCTCTTTCCTATTTCCTCGAAACATTTGGGGCTTTGTTTTACATTATTATTATATACGTAATTCCTTTCTTAAGAAACTTGTTCAAATTTTTTGAATTTTTTGAATTTTAAATTTAATTTTTAAAAAAGCGAAAAATTTTTCATTGTAACCGTACAGACAATTCCAGTACAGTTTTGTTCAATAATCGTAAACACCATCGTCAATTATTAGATTTATTAATTAGGAAGTTAGTACACATTTATTTTGTAATTCACATATTATATTTCATATGCCTAGACAAAGAAAAGTGTGGAAAAAACTGACCTGTGTAAAAAGACAACTTCCACGTCCACATCTTCACGATCTTCATGTAGAAAGTCTTTAAGAAAGTGGGAGACGGACTCATACGTGATGTGACCACAGACCACGATGTGCCTGAGTTTCAACAGGACCACACAAAAACATCATTACATTAGATTTTGTCCCTTTTGACAGTAATACAAATACAAAAAGGGACAACAGCACATGCTGCTCAGTCGTCATGACTCATTGGGTGAACGTGCAAATTTTAATTTGTTTTTAATGCTTCCAATATTTGCACTTCCAACCGCTACAAACCATTCCCGCAATTTTTTTAAAGACATTTTTTTTAAATTTTTGTAAAATTAAAAATTTTTTTTTTAAAACTCTTTATTAGATTTTTTTTCAACATTGAATTTCCATGGGAATGATTTGCAGGTGTGATATGACTGGGTGAGCAGATTGTCATCAAAAAATTGTTTTTTTTTCAAAATGTGTGTTCAAATGATTAAAAAAAAAATTGAATGAATGATGGAAAAAAGAGGTAACGATGTGTGGAGTCTATACATACAGAACAAGAGTAAACAAGGCGCAGTAAGACTCATACAACAAATTTAAAAAAAGTATTTAAAAAAAATTAAACTTTATGAAAATACTGGAGGTTAGAGGGTGGAGTGAAAATAACAAAAACATGTTGTGAGATAGTAGACGAGAGAGAGTAAATACTCAAAAAACAAATATGTATAATTAAATAGAGAGGACAAAAAGTGACAAAAATTAATTAATAAGAAATCCTTGGCAAACGTTACATTGGTTTGGTTTGGCTTATTATCATATATGGACAGAAAATGACACTTAAATAATACACATAAAAAATAAAAATTCAAAAAAAAAATTCAAAAAAATAAAAACTTGTTTACGTTATAAATATACTGCTTGTTAGTGATTGAAAGATGTTTTATTGCTATTGATTATATATTTTTTATTTAAGAACACAGAGTAGTATATCAAGTAGGGTAGTAAGTATATAGGTATATATAGGGTAATATATTGTTCCCTTGAGTCAGTAAAATGTATGTTAGATATATATAAGTATATATAGAGGACGGGTACATGGGCAGTATATATATGTATTTAGGGTAGAGGGTAGAAGGTGTCAAAGCAGAAGCAAGTATAGCTAACGACAAGACAAGGATTACTTACAAAACCTCCCGGCTATCAAAATGTCAATGTTAAAGAATATTTTGAGGCAACCAAAGAACTATCAAGTACCTACTACGAGTACCGTATCGTTAAGAACAACTTCATACTCATAATCAAAATTAATTAATTAGCCTATGTAGGTTTCTGGGTTACATAAGAAACAAAGAGTAAAAAGGCGGTTAATTACTTGTAAAATCAATTTTAAAAAGTTCAATTAATTCTGAAACGAAAACTAAAAAACCTGTAGTGTCTCTGTGTACAGCAGATCAAGTTTAGAGTAAAAAAAAAAGCAAAAAGAAAAAGTATATTCTTTTAAATGTATCGTATGTTTTTTTGATGAAGCATTGTATTAATAATTCTAATAAAGTCTGTATAGCGCATATATATTTATGTTTTTGAAAACAGAAGAAATGTTAGAGCTCCTCCAATGCCTACAAATATCAATACATATATATTTATATCCTTTCCCACATTGGGATATTTTGAGAACAAATTATTATGTGAATAATAGTCAGCTATTTTATAATACAGCTGTACTCAAACGGGCGTAGGTCCGGTTTCACACAGGCACATCTCAACTAATCCATTTAAAAAAAACATTTAAATAATCCCGCTCACGCTGGTCTAAGCAGTAAATCATAATTGAATACTGCAGAGGGAGACTCAAACGAGAAAAAAAATTATTTAAATTTAAAATAACAAAATCCCTTTGCAAAGTTTTATAAATAATTTTAAAAGGTATTGTGTGTAGATAGAAAGGACAAACTACTTTTAGAAAGACAGAAAAACAAATTTCAACATTTAAAATTCGAAGGTTTTAAAATTTAGCGCGCCCGCCAAATTTTAAAGCATTAAAGCGCAAAAATTTATTTTGAATATTTATTTGGATTTTCTTATTAAAGAGCATTCCAAATCATAGACTGTTGTATTGTACCAACTGCGTTATTAAAATTTAAAGTATAATGAAAGTTCTTCCAAAATGTGTATATTTTTTTTAGGGAAAAATATCTATTTGATTTGGTATTAAAATATCCCATATTGAATGGAACAGTGGGACTGGCTATAGATAGTATATAGTTGTAGAGACATTGTATTTAAATGCAGTATAACAAAAATTAATGGAAAACTAATATAGGCTATCGTCACATTATATTTCTTTTCTTTCTATATCTATATAATGAGCTCTACAGCAGTTTAATACAAAAAACAAAAATGTTATCAATTTAAAAAAAAATTCAATAAAATAAATTTGAACTATCAAAAGAAAAAATTTGTGTGATAATTGTTATTAAGGTTTTTGTTTGGTAGATATCATATTTTTGTTTTAAATTTTCTTTCACCTCATTTTATTATGTGTATCCTAATCAGAGCAAATATCACTCACATTTCTGACAGTACAAACCTTATAGTACTATATATGTATTTTTTGAAACCATTCATAAATTTCTGATATTCTCCTCTTGATCAAAAATTATTCTTATGTCTAACAAAAATATTTGTGTGATTTTTGTATTACTTGCAAAATTTTTTTTACTATTTTTGTTTCGAGCTATATAGAAAGTTGTTGTTGATGCAAGTTTTTAATAGGAAAAACCTCCTAAATACAGTGTGGCTTAAATTTTGGTTAAATTTCGTTAGTCTTGCGGATGGTAAGTTGAAGGCTAATTTTTGTCATAGTAATACATCAAATTATGCATGATATATACTTTAATACTGTTCCTATATTTTTTTTTTAACATTTCGACAGTCAATTATACTTAAAGTTGTTGGAGTACAGAGAGTACAGAGAGCAATAGTAGCTAATCGTAAGTCACAGATGGTCAAGAGAATGATGGCAAAGATGTTTGTTTGATTTGATTTAGAGACCATATCATTTTTATATTTGTCAGAGTCCTAATAATTTTTGAGGTATTATTATTAAATGTAAATCATGCAACACGGACGCAAATTGGCATTGAGAGTACAACGCATAGAGAGAGAGAGAAAGAGAGAGAGAGAGAGAGACTAAACATTTTGGTAGAAGTACAACTCAATAATAATAGACTCAACACTCATTAAATTTTTTTTCGTATACTCTCTGTAACAATGACAATTAATCATGCAGTTAAATTTTTAAAAACTCATATATTTTTTTTTCAATTATTATTTTTTTTAAGTATATTGGATGATTTTTTTTGAGTATCTATTAATATCTATATAATTATACATAGTACCAGTGTAGTTTAATAGTAGAGCTACGTTATACTTATATACCAAGGATATATATATAAAAATATTCTATGACAATCTGTACAACTACAATGTGCTCATATATTATGTAATTAATTAATCAAATTGTGTAGATAGCAAAAATATTTAAAAGAAAAAGAAATTTCAACAAAAAAATTAGGAAAATAATAATTTAATCTCTTGAGTCTATCTACAAATATACGATGCAACGAGAACTAATTATATAGGAGAGTGTGCAATGTGCGATGGACAAAAATTACGCTCGTTACTAAAATTAAACAATTAAAATTAGAAATTATGTTGTATAAGAAATCAATCGGTCATCAATCCGTATGTTTTTTTTGCATGCTTTTTTTTTAAATAAGTAAGATATATAATTATAAATCTAGAATATAATAATTAGACACAAGTATAACTATACCTATAAAAATTTTAAAAGAAAAAAAGATAAATACAGAAAATAGAAACAACAGAGTTTAAAGGAAACGTTATAATTATATTTAATAATTAATTTTTAAAAAACATATGTTTTTAAAACCAAATAGTAAATTTGAGAGTAATTTGTGTGTTATTTTTCTGAAACATTTTTAAGTTAAAAGGGAAAATGTGTAAATTTGTTTGTTTTTTTAAAAAAAATTGGAGACGCGTCATGTAACGCGTAATATTTGGTTTCGGAAGTTTATGTTTTGTATTTTTTTTACATTTGGTCTTGGTAGTGCTTAGATACTGAAAACATTATTCAAGGTATACAAAAAAAAATATATAAATATAAGTATATAGTGGAGAAGAGAATGATTATATATGGCGGACAATAAAAATTAAGTTCTGACCTGCGTCCTCGTTCGTTTTTGAGGGTGCCACCGTACTTCGGCCTAGTGCCGATTAAATCTATGATTTCCGGAATGCAACTGGCAAAAATGGCCTACAAACGAGAGAGAGAGACAGAGATGATGGGAGAGTGTCGTGCCAGTAGATATAGACAATGTGTGTTGTAGAAGAAACAAAAAAAGAAAAACAAAAAACACAAAATCGTATCCAATCAAACAATTCAATTGAAGTAATTTTTTTTTTTATAAATTTTCTTTTCTTTTTTTTTTAGTTGTGGCGTAGTTTATTATTAGTTATATATGAATCCTTCCTCAAGAAGTTGTTTGTTCAATAATGTAAATAATAAATAATAACAATAATACGTTTTTTTGTCGTTTAAAATGTTCTGTTTATTTGTTGTATAGAACAGAATATTTTTTTTTTGTAAAATATATATAAATATTTTTTTGATTTGTTTGTGCTATAAGCTATATCAATGCTATACCAGGAGCTAAATTTCTGGTTTGTAAATATATAAATGATAATTAAATTTTTTTTTTCAAACCCCACTCTTTGATTTAATTGAAGCTTGAAGCTTTTTCTCAGAGCTTTCAGAGATCAAAGCTTATTTTTTATTATCTTATATTCTTTTCTTTATATCTATGAAGTGTAACTTTACATGAAATGAACGAATAATTTTTCTTCATTATTTTCCAATCCAATCAATATAGAACAATGTATATTGTTTTTTTTTTCTATATCAGAATTCAGCCAAACAGCCATTATATAATTTGTAAGTAATTGTAAAAAAAAATAATAATAATAATAAAAGAAAAAAAATTAATGCAACAGAGTGATAGAGAGCTGGTCATTTTTTATCGTTGTAAAAATTATAAATTAAAATAAAGAGTTTTACTATTAATGTAAATGAAAGAATAATCACAAGAATAACTAAATGTTTTTAACACAGCAAATAATGCATGTACAGAAATGAAGCAAAGTATGAAAAAAAAATGTCAATATATATAGAAATAATTATACAATTGTTTTCTTTTTTTGAGAAAAGCTATACAAAAAAAAAAGAAATAAAAGATAAACAAGGAATTATTTAAAATTTTATTTCCCTTACTTATTTTTTTGTAGCAGTATTTTTTTCTTCCGTTGACCAAATTTGGAGTTGGACTCAAATGTATATATATATAACGCATTACGTACATCAAATGGCATAGCTTTGACACAGCATTTAAAAATTATATATAGAGAATTATTTTGAATAGATATATGTATAGAGAAAAGACACATTGATTTTATGATTTTTTTTTAGCTTTAGACAAATTACTTCAAAACAAATTAAAATAAACTAAAAAAAAAAAATAATATAACGAACGAACGAAAACATGAAACAAAACTGAAAGTAACGTCATTAAATCATAATCAATAATATGTAGCTATATAGTTAATCAATTATATAATTTATAATAATTAAAAAATGAACCAATCAGTGCAAACTATACATATATATGATTTGTGAGAAATATAAAAAATTGAGCTCAAGAAAATCTCTATCCAATGACAGACAGACAAAAAAGATCAATTATGTGACCGCAATATTTCAAAAACATGCATCAGCGTGCACATAAAGAAAGAGAGAGAGAGGTACGACTACTTTTGCTACAGATATTTACAAATTAATTACTCTAAATTCTACTCATTCTACAGGTGACATAGAGTCAGTACATTTAAAAAAATATGAAACACTGAAACATTTGTTTTTGTTTTTTTTTTATTTATAAACTAAACTTACACTTGTCGTCAACTCATCATTGTAAAAGGGACAGTTACCGACGACGTCCATTTCCATGACCCATTAAAAAATCTACTGTGACTACAATATATACATATAGTATAATATTTATATATATATAAATATTTCAAACAAGTTTCTTCAATCAGTCGTATACATGCAAAACTATATACTATTTGAATATATTTAGTACTTTGTAGTAGCGTGTCTGATATACATATATAGAGATATACATGTATCTTTGCCTTTTTTTAAACCCACATTTCATTTTTCCTCCCGCTTAAAAATTTCCAAGGTATTTAAAATTGGTTTTTATTTTTTTTATTTTTCCTATACTCACTTATTGTATATAACCTACCTATTTCTGTAAACAAAAAATTGTATGTAGATATTACCTTTTGCTTTTGGTTAGTACTGCAAAGTATTGTATGTTATTGGTGGTGTTGTGGTTTGTATATATATTTAATTTATGGCGTATAAGTAAATCAAATTGTAATGCTATAAAATCTATAGTGAACTACTTGATCACTACTTTAATTGGCACACTGCAAAATTAAACCAAGGTACAAAACAAAACGCACGGAATTTTTTGCTGAAGACATTTTGAAATGAAAGCCGCTTTTAATGTTTTGTCAAAAATCATAGCTAATCGTATATAATCAATCATAAGTTCAGAGGCAGGAGTGGAGATTTGGCAACTTTCTCTTTTGCCATACACTCGAGCCACATAATATTATGAAGTAAATTTTATTTAGTCAAATTATATGTCAATTTAATTTTTAAATTCCCACAATATACAGAAGGTTAAAAGAAAACGTAGACATATTATTTTGTATTAAAATTGTTAGTTGATTTGTTGTACACTTGCTTAGTATGTATTTCCTACAATTTCCTTTAGAAAAAAATTTAATTCAAAAGTAAAAAAAAGAAAAAATACAACTTAAAATAAAAATTATATATTTGATATTTTTAGATATCCTTGCTTTTAATTTGAATTGATAATGGAGCCAAAATCATATTCAATATATTATGTAAAATAAAAGGTGCTGATAAATAGGTATTTTAATATGATGATGATATCATAACAAGTCATAAACTGCTAAACTAGATGCGGGAAGGGGAAAATAAAATCTACCAGTTAGAAGTTCTACAAAAAAAAATATACACTACTCGAATATATTTTGATGAAACAATAAAGAGAGAGAGAGAGACAGGGGGGGGGGCGGCGGCGGGGGTGTGTTTCTACTTACATATACAAGAAAAATAAATAATAATATTTTAATATGTCTATATATATATTTGACTATTGTTACAAAATTAGGGTTCTTATAAGATGTTAATAAATATGTTATATTATGTAGTGTGAAAAAAATAGAAATGTACGAAGAATTAATTAAAATTTCTATAGATATTAAGTAGAATATATAATTAAGTTGAATCTACTACTAACTATATGCATCTACGACTAGATACTGAATTAGTGGCAGTTTTTCCCCATTAGTTTCATTTGTTATTGTGTGTGGTATAAGTCGGTGATTGATTGTCGTACATCAAAAAAAGCACCAATTTCAAAGCATATTATTACATAAGAAAGAAATCATGAGTGTCTTCCAAGAAATATGTTTCAATGTATAACGCAAGGAATTTTTTCAATAGTCCTTTTTGAAAGCGCCCTATAATCTAAATCTCTACTACATTATTTTGTTATTCCACTTTACACATTATTTGTTTTTAGCTCCAAAAATTAAAACCTTTTTTGTTTTATTTATTTCTAAACTAAACTCTGAAACTCTCAAGTGTTTCCAATTTTGGCAGTCAACTTTTTTTATTGTTCACCACAGGCAGACGTTGCATGGTTTTATAATTGACTGCGTTGAACTCATTAAAATTTTTTGTTTGAATATATATGTGTTTATGAGATTCTCCTTAAATTTTCCAGCAACGTCCCTTATCGGGTTACAACACTAGTATACTAATAATACTACAATGAATAACCGACTAAATTATTTTAGACACAATTCAAATGAAAATGAATGAGAAACTACTGTGAGAACGAATTTCTATTTCATTCGCATTTCTTGAGAACTTGACACAATTTAATTTTTTTTTATATTCAGGTACTAA
>JAQFZE010004453.1:0-11249 GCA_034695245.1 Dicyrtomina saundersi
GCCAAAGGGACTTTCTAAACAACGGCAAATGTTCTCTGTAGCATGTCATCTCCAAAATTCCAAAAACATGTTTTATTAATCAGTATTAATTTTTGAAACATATGTCTGAGAGGAAGCATTTGGCGAAGTATACATTTTTACAGTGGTGCTCGTAGTAAGTAAGCGAAAAAATTATTCCAACTAGTGCAGAATACAAAAATTGCAAAATATGTTAAATAACTATTAACTATAAAAATACAATTTACTTTAGAAATTGAATGAGTCTGTCAGACTCAGTTGTTGTTTTTCTTTTTTTTACAATTAATTTAATAATTGACTGGAGCTCCTATTTATAAAGAAAATTTGCCCATTCTTTTTTTCTTAGCATCTTGCACGTGATGGAGAGATATGTATGAGTTTATCTTTCACTTACACGCTTTTCATCTTTTCGCATTCAAGTTATCTCCATACGTAGGTAGGTATTTGGATGAACGCGGACGCTCTGTCAGTTAAAGAAGAAAGTTAACAAAAGAGGAGAAAGAGATACTCATGTATTACTCCGCAGTAGACATCTGACTTGGGAGGAAAGAACAAGGTATGCTACAGACACTTTGGACTTTGAGGCTTTTTTTTTTTTTTTTACTTTTGTGTAGTTTAAAGATATTGAAGGGCAGAAGCCATCTTTACTCTGTAATGTGGTGAGAACGAGAGTATGAGAGAGAGAGGGGAAAGAATCAGAATCGACTCAGGAATAAGTTTTGCAAAGCGTACTTATTTATACTAATGGGAGGAAAGTGTTGCTTGAAACGAATTTAAATCTCACCACATGGTGTGAGCTCGTTAATGATTATCGTCGGGCGACTGGAAAAAACCTCTGGATTCCGGATTCTCCTCTTCTTTCTCAGCTATCATAATATATTCGTAGCGTAAAACAACTAGGAACAAACTTTGTGTTTTTTGGCACAAATGTACTCATTAAAGTGTCGAATGTTAAGTTTATGCGTTTTCAGTTTTCATCTCACTCCAGCCGAGCATGACTTGGAAACTACCAACCTACTACAATATACTACTACAATAAATGTGAAAGCTTAAAGCTTGTATTTTTCAAGACATTGCAGTATTATATTTGTATTGATGCAGACTTTACTGTGCCGTGCATGGCTTAGTGAGTGGCTGAGAACGTGATCCTGATCACAATTTAACACAGAAAATTTTGTTGTCGGTATCATCGCTATCTATGCTATAAAATGGAATAAAATGCAATTAGTGAATCAGTTAAAAAGGAGCTGTAAAGGTTGGCAACTTAATAAACCAATGGATTTGAGGATAAGTAGTGGTTTTTAAATTTAATTTAAACCTTCTCAGGTTAAGTTGGCTCTTGAACTTGTGCTGTAGTAAGGAAAATAGATTGTTAGTAGTTTGAAATAAAAGAAACTAGGAAATTCATGAAATCGCGTAAATGTGACCACACATGTTATAGTATAGCTAAAGAATTGTTGCAAAAAAAAGGAGAAATTTTTCTACATATTGTGTGGTCCATAATGTGAAATATAAAGAAAGAAATATGCTCTTGTAAGAGTCTTTAGTAAGAATAAAAAGTATAAGATTTTTTTCTCTCTGTTCAAAGTTAAATTGAGTAGAGCTTAGGTAGAAAGTAGAAAGGCTCAGACTAGTTAGTTGAGAAAAGTGAAAGTGTGAGTAGAATGTCTTTGGAATAAAATGTACACATTTTATATGAGGAGATATAATATGATAAGAAGATGGGAAGAATTGAGCTGAGGAGTTTCTCATAGTGTCTCACAGAGAGGTGATAGTTGGTGTGGAGAAAGGACGGAGGACTATTTTGTAGGAGAGAGAAGTCATGTGTATTTTATGGCTTGTTGAGTGTCTTCTAACATAGAAGTCGTCCGTCGAGAACAAACTTTTCACAAAGAATGGCGGCATAACATTATGCAGAAGAACTTCCTTTGACAATTTCAGGAACCCCACGTATGGGGTTTCCTCAAGAATCTGTAAGAGTTCATTTTTTTCATATCAGCATCAGCTTTCTCGACTTTCACTTTCTCTGTCTCTGTCTCTCTCTAAAAGATTTAGACTGGAAAGAGTAAAGAGTAAAAAGGGTGATGTACACTGAGGAATCAGAGGACATAAAAGAACTCAAAATTGTAGTAGCCTTTGGTAATTTTGAAATCACTTGAACAAAGTAAGTGAAAGTACAGAGGGAGTGCAGTGAATCTCACTCTCTTTTGTTTGTATCTATTTCAAATATATATATATGAGCTTCTTCTGTTGCATAGTATAATATGAACTAGAGGGATTTCACTCAACAGTCACAGGATATAATTTAAAGATGAAATGGAATACCAGTCAACCATTGTCTTCCATTTACATTTACAAAGCTACAAACATATGTGATTGAGCCTTACACAGAAGAAATATAAAAGCCGTTTGTAGTTTAAATGCGCGTATTTACTCAAAGACCTACAATTAGAACCATACGACCCCATTTTTCTATGTATATACATATATATAACATGACTCAAGATCTCACAAGAATTAAGGTAGAAGAAGCCATAGTGTCAAGGTTAGAAAGGACCTAAAGGGAAAAGAATTGCCTTGGAAACAATAGGGAATGGAAAGATGAATCCCAAGTTTTAAAGCCAAAGAAAGGAGGCGAGGAGATGCGAGAGAAAGAGAGTTGTACAATTTTAGAGTGGATAGTATAAAATCAGGAGAATGAGAAAGTGCATAGGAAACAGATGAGAGAGACATTCAAGTTTTTCCATATGGAGTTGTTTAAGGTCATAAATTGAGCGGAAGACAGGGCAGAGACTCTCTTATGAGGTGCTGATATCATAATGAGAGAAAGGAGAAAGGAAAACGGGTGTGGAAAAGGAAGACTATTTGGGATTGCAAGAGGATAACATGTATGACTCTGCTCAAGAGTCATTCGACGAGTGTAAATCACAACAGTGACGTCCCTCAGGCGCCTTCATCCTCCCTTCCGGTCTTCATCCACTTATAGCAATCTATAGAAAGCTCACCAACTAAGTCCTTCTTTCAACTCGCACTACTCCTACGTAGAGCAAGTGCCAAGAAAACAGTATGTCGTACGTGCATACTCTGTATTATTATCCGATTTCTCCTCTATTTTCCCTCGTTTCTTGCAATCAGTACTAGTAGTAGTAGTAACAATAGTATTCGAATTATTATGTAACAGTAGTGCTCTTGACTCAGGATGAACACATACGCCTTTCTTTATGCTGGAAAAAGGATGCAACTTATAAGACCATTACATGTATTTCCCTTATTTTTTAACACGTATTACGTGAGTATAACGACAGGATATAGAGAAATTTAAACTGGCTGTATGGCTTTCTCTTCTACTAACAAAAGCAAGGAAGCGAAGGAGATGGAAATTATTGTCACATCTTTATCATTGAAAAATCTTTGTGTGTGTGTGTGTACCTTAGTTGTTGTGTGGAGCAGTTCAACGTCAACGTTCACATATATAAGTGTATGTGTGCACATGAACAAGTGGCAGCGAGTTCTTCTTCTAAGCGATTCTGAAGCTCTTGAGATGCTGAAAAAAGTTGGGGAGAAAGTAGTGAAGAAAAGAGAATCACAGATTTACGTTTATATCAAGACTTAAGCGACTGTGTAACTTGTCAAATGACAAGCTTTATTACGTTTCGAAAGATCTAACAAGTAACAATAATGCTAAGACTAAAAAAAAAAGAAAGTAAAGAAAGAAAAAGACAGACAGACACTTGGGTATAGGTACTTTTGAGCACACACACACTCTTTCTACTCTTGTTTGAAATTCCAAACTATTTAAACCTTATCAAGACGTATGCACATAGACATGCTGGTAATTTAAAAGGCAAACTTGATACTTGAGAATACCTTTGTACGAATTTCACAAATGTTTTGAGAATCCGGACGGAGACCAATACGACGACCAGGACGAGTCTAGGAGTACATTAGCAGTCGTATTCTTACATTTTAGTTGCTCTTTTTTTCTAGTTTTTTTTTCTTCTCGATACTTGAGAAGTATAAGGTAGTAAAAATGTGAGGATACTTTTGAAGCTCTCGTGTTTTATTTTCTAAATAATAGACTTCCCTCTTGTTTGTAGTTGGAGACATAAAATGTTTATTTTTATTTCTAGGGATATTTTTTTGACGGGGGACGAACAAGGACAAGAACCAACAACTGTTCTTTCTTCCTCCCGATTAGCAGGACATGAAATAGGAGAGGGGAAGAGAAGAGGAGAGAAAAAGTTTACCACCATGGAGTAATGATGATGGCTCCCGTTAAATCTGTTGGAACTTCCATGGCACTACTACTTTGTCTCACAAGCCGCATTTGTCTAAGCGTACCCGACGAGTTTGAACCACTTGTGCTCCTTGTTTTGAAAGCTTGAGGATTATTGGTTTTTCCTCCTGTCCCTGCCCCTGTCCTCGTCACCATTGCATCATCATCAAGAACATGAGGGCCTTCTCCTCCACCTAGCTCTGGCTTCGAAGGCGGCGGCGATCGGAGCGGCGTCATTTCATTCAGTTGAATACATCCTTCCGAATTTCCTGTACATTGATTATCTTGTAGTTTTAATAATTTTTGAACTCTCAGCTTTGTATTTCTTTGAGAAGACTCCAGTAGTATTTCACCATCCAAATCTTCTACTGACCCAATTGTTTCCCTATATAAATTTATATTATTAAAATTCATTTTAGTTTTAAACTTATGGTTTATATTCATTCATTATCATGAATCCATATACATAGAAAATGAAATGGAAATGCAAGAGAGAGAATTTGGAGTCCAAGCTTGGTTCACTTTTAAATAAGCAAAGTTGAAGTGTAAAGGAAATTTTAAAATGAAATTAAACTTTCTCCTCCACAGACTCAAAAGTAAATTCCTTTGGTTTAATGCCACGACCACTGCCAGGCTGGAAGGCTGAAATGGCAAGATAAACCTTGAACTAACTTGACTTAAAAGACCCTCGATCCAAATTATATATATGATATGTAATATTCTCCACCCGTCAACTTTACACATAGTATAATAATTATATATATGTGTAAAAGAAAAAATTATTAGTAGTTTAAATTTTACTATAGAATTACCTACCAAGATAATGATAAGGAATTAGAATAATATCTACCCAATATGACTTGTACACACTTAAGTATTTAAAAGTGCGAGCAAGAGAAAGGCGAGGAACAGAGAGAGAGAGAAAGTGTAAGCTTATGTATGGCATGGCTTTGAAGGAGTTGTGGAGCATGTGATTAAGATAAGATTTTGTCAAATTCTTGTATAAGTCAGTGTCGAAACCTATTGCTTAGTCAAGTCAAGCTATAAGCCAATCCAAGTCCAATCCAAGCCAACTCCAAAGTCATTGCATGCAAAAGCCTACTAATAATCGCATGAGTAAAATGACGGGTTTTAGAAAGTTTTTGACTCACAATCAAATCAGGGAATGATAATCTTATATATGTGGTGGTTGTTGGAAAATTTGTAGCTTAACTTTGTCTCACATTAATTTTCATTTCCTTACTCCATATTTCACTGCCCTTCCCTTTCCAATTCTTTTTCAAGCTATGCGTGTCCCAGATATGAAAAGTGAAGTCAAAGTCTGTAAGCACAATTTTTAGTAGTGAAAGACTAAAAGGACTTTTCTCCTTTATCAACTCTACCCTCAACTAAACAAACAGTATGTACTGCCTCTACGCGCCTTGAACTTAAATTGCCTCCCCCAAAAGTCAAAAGCTAGCAAGATGAAAAAAAAGAAAAGTCTGTTTCTTAGCCTGTTTTAAAAAATAGAATACAAACGGGGAAGAACAAAGTAGAAGTGAACGACTTTTAGGGGCACAAAATTAGCATAATAAGTGACGCCGAGGACAAGCTTTGAGATTAGGCTTCTTTTGATACTTTGGCAAAGGTTTTTTTGCTATTTTGAAACCGACAGCTTTTAATATAGCTATAGTATGCATAGGTACTTTGAAAATTATAGATGAGTATAGGTTATAAGAGCTTTAAAAATTAAAATTGTAATAATAAGTTCAATTGATAATTGTAGGTAAAATTTGACAGCGATTCACAATAGGAAATTTACTATCCCGGTGCTTTAAAACCCGATTTCGTATTACTATCAGTTTTGATACATGGGTAATTTATAAAAGTCTGGTATATAAATCGAATACTTCCCAACTCGCTCACTAATTCTATTCTGTTTTTCTACTCCTTAGCTGAATTATAAATATCTAGAATGAGTACGACGAGTACAAGTGTTATGGGTATTATTGTACTCTTTTCAAAATTAATTCATGAGTTTGAAATGCTTTGTGGGATTTTATGAGTATTAGACTGAAAAAGCCTAGTTAGGCTAATAATGATCATTTATGAAAAAGAATGAAATTAATTAAAGGAAAATAATTTTATTAATAGAACCTGTAGTAAGCGAATTCGTAATATAAATTTTGAAACAAGTATCAAAACTTTACAATTGTAAAACCTGAATTTCTGAAGGATCCGGCAATTTATATTTAATTTAAGTTTAATTAAACGAGCCATTACTAGAGCTCAGATAAAACTAAAATATTGAAAATACTGAAAAGCTTGAAAGTCTTGAATGAAATTTGGTCGAGTCCTGAGGTCAGCAAAAATGGTTACTTAAAAGTAATGGGGAAGTTAGGAGCACACAATTTTAAATGGGTAGTGACCCCGTGTTGTGGCTTTGCAGCCTCTTTTATTGACACCGATCGGAAGTCTTCAGTGACGTCCGATCTCCTAGCCCTTTGCCTCTGCCTTAGTCCCTGCTAGTCCAAGGGAAGAACCGTAAACAAAATAGTATATTATTTCATGCACAGCTGATGCAGCTTAAAAATGCAACGTCAAATTAACAAAAAAGTTTCAATGCAAATCTCCTTTTTGTCGTAAAGGAATAGTAGTTACAAGTTATAGTATAATAATTCATGCATATTTAATGATAAGTCAAAATGAGATAATGCCAATATAGTCGTAACGTCGTTGAAATTCACAACTTCGAGTATTGCATCCGTCACACTGAATGCTATCGCTTTAGTCCCTACATAGAATTCAAGATGGAATCCGAGTTTATGACAGAGCTGACAAAAATAAGAAATAGTTCAAAGTTTCGTAGCAAGTTAATTTTTCCAACTAAGGCGGAATACGACTCATATTATGTAACATTTCTTACTGCAAGTAAGGAATGTAGTATAACAAGAAAGCGGTTACGTAACTTGTGTGTAGTTCAAAACAGCGGCAAATTTGACCTGTGTCATAACCTAACCAAAAGGAAAATTATATATGAAAATTGCGAATCTGTGTTCCAAAATTACCACGACAACAAAGGTAACATTATTTTCAGTATATTATTATTAATATTAAATGTGTAAAAAATGCAAATAATTAATGCGGCCGTGTGTTGAGCGTGTCATAGAAGTGTTTTTAAAATGTCCTAATATTTTTTAATACGGCACGGCGGAAGAGACTTCACACACAATAAATTGCAGAAAGATTACCACTATATTTTGAGAGAAGCGCTCATGTAGAAGGATAGGCAACTTGAATCCCTACCCCCTCCTCGGCGTACCACGTAATTTATGCACGCTCCCGACTAGCATGCAACGTCTTATGAACGTACCTATTTAAGTTCCGAGCCAAGTATGAGCCTGCCTTGAAATTAAACTATTTTGTGTCAAAGCTGGGCATGTGTTGTGCACTTGCACTCAGCTTGATTTGGTGAAAAAGTCAAATAGAGCAAGATATACAGGTACAAAGTTAACTTTACTTAATAATGGGCCTATGTTTCTGTTTTGTAAGGTAGTTTTAACATTTGACGATACAACAGTTGAACAGTATTACAGACCTGGGCATGTAAGTTTAATTCAAGGATTGTTAAAATTTAATGATGAATTCAGTTCAAATAGAGGACATGGTCAATGTTGGTCTTCAGATGATAATACATATTCAGCAACAACTGATAAAAACCCTAGATTTGCAAATAGACATGATTTATTATTCAAATTTTGTTGCAAATGCAGCAGATACAGGTTTAAGTCGTTTTATCATTCCATTTTCCCATCTTTGGATGTAGTGGTAAAGTAGTATCAGGTGTAAGAGTTTCAGTTGATTTTGTTAAAGTACTTAATGATAATGCTATATTTAAATCCAGTGCTCCAACTAGTAGTACAGATAATGTTGTTGATGGGTTAATTAATACCACTTCTCTAAAATGGAGAATGCCTTATATTGAACTAAATTCTGAAATAGCTAGTAAAATATCTAGTTATCTTGCATCTTAGCTTAAAATACCTTATAAATGTATAATGAAACAACTAAAACAATTTCCAGTTTTACCAGCAATGACTTTGGATTGTAATTTAACTACTATCTCAGGACCTGAAAAGATTCTAGGTTTTTTTGTTGGATTTCAAACTAATCGTTTAAATAGTCAAAAATCTAATATTTCTGTATTTGATCATTGTAATGTTCGAGATGCTTCTATATCTTTGAATAACGTAAAGTACCCAGGAATTAAATTAAATTGTGGTAATGGTTTAGCTAGTGTAGAAAACTATGATCGATATTCAAAATTTAGACACTAATTTACAAATTTAGAACCAGAAATTGCACCATATGGATTTCAAACAGCTTATAATTTGTATTGTTTAGATACAACTTTTTAAAAAGACCGTAATACATTAAGTATTAAAATTAAAATTGAGTTTAGTGAAAATGTTCCTGCAACTACAATTACTTAGGTTATTGTATTTAGAGAACAAGTAATTTCTATGACCACCTTAGGTGATAGAAAAATGCAAGTATATGAGTGCTTTTTAGTATAATATTTTTAATTGTTAAATTTTTTCGTTTATATAAATAAATAATATTTCATTCACAGAAAGCCAATATAAGGGTATTTGAAATGCCTTAACAGATAAAAAAGGCATTATAAAAAGACTAAATATTTAAATAAAGCTCAGTTTAATAAAGAAGACCAATTCAATTATGCTAACTTTAGCTCAAATAAAACAAATTAATAATGGTAATTTTATATTAAAAAAGGTTGTGCTTTTCATCTTTTAGCTCTAATTCCTTTAATTAATAATGCAGCTGCTATTATAGGTAGTGTAGGGGCTGCTGCTGGAAGTGTATGTCAAGTTGTAAATGCAGTTGATAATGAAAAATCACGTGATAAAAATTTAGCTGAATTAAAAAGACATAATATTGAAATAGAAAAACTAGGTAGTGGTTTTTTAATACCTTATCCTTTAAAGCATTAACAAATATAGAAATGGATAAATATTATAGTAGACAAATATGTAATAAACTCTGTTTTTAGAGGTGTATATACGAGATACAATTTACCAAATAGTCTAAATATTAAAAATATAAAACTTGGAGTGTTAAATCTTGATAGCAATAATAACCCAATATATTTTACAAATGCATGTAATGAAATGAAATAAATATTTTATAACAAATGATTTCAAAATTAGGATATATTAAAAAAACTGACAATGAAATTACAGCAAATACTTTGAAAACAAAATACAAAGTAATGATGGTAAAATTAAACAATTAGGTATTGAAACAACTAAATTTAAAGAAGACATTAATACACGTTAGGATCTTAATATAAATACCCTAAATAATGTTGATACAAATTTATACAATCAAGCGACAGAATTTGATAATCAATGACATAGACATCAAGGTCTATTTAATAATTTGATTCAAGAAGACAGTAATCTTAATACAAAAATATATACTGGAATAACCAAAAATGAACAACAACTCAAGCAAGAAACTATTAGAATTATACAAAATTTATCAGATGTCCCTAGAGAACATGCTAGAATAAATGATAGAATAGCGCAATTAGAAAACAAACCATTACGAATACCAGAAGCCGTACGTATACAGCAGTATGAAGAATATGTCATTGGGAATCTTAAATTAACAAAACTATACAATGAAACAGCATTTTAAACTGGTTTTATTCGTATTAACACACCCTTTTTTGAAACAACTAGTTTTAGTAAAACAAATCTGCGATATATATTTTATGGATTTTGCTAATACATGTATTAATTTTGAAACAAAAAAGCTGCAATATTTTGAATATTTAATAACAATTTACAAATTGAAGTAACTTATTATATACCAGGCACAATATATTGGTTCAACTGGCCTAAATCTTTAATAGTGACTGTTTATCTCGCTATCATGTAGTTTTAGTAACGCTACTATTTAGGTACTTTTTTGGCTATCTAAAGTCCAATTGACAGGTATTGACCAATTAGGTTAATATTCATGTTAACAGAGTTTTATAATTTATTACTGAACGTATGACAAACGTATTTAGCAGTCGTACACAAATAGTTTTTAGTCCCTTTGATTATTTATGCAGCTTTAATTTTTGAACATGCATTGTAATCTATAAATATAAAAAAGGTTTTAGGATTAATCTTTTCTGGCTTTAGTGTAAAAACAAGTCATTGAATAGATAAACTGGAGTAGCTGTACTTACAAAACGTACGTTGCACTATAGAGATGGCAACGATCGTAAGCTAATCTCAAATGGATGTTACTGTAAACATGTTGTGTTCAATTTCTGAAAGGCTCAGGCCTTCGCAAATATAGGCATTACCTGTAGCTTAACTGACGAAAAAAGATTTAATAATATTAATAATTTTATTTTATTAATAGAACCTGTTGTGAGAGAATTCGTAATATATATTTTGAAACAAGTATCAAAACTTTACAATTGTAAAACCTGAATTTCTGCGATCAAGATCGGCCAATTTATATTTAATTTAAATTTAATTAAACGAGATTTTACTAGAACTTAGATAAAACTAAAATCTTGAAAATACTGGAACGCTTGAAAGTCTTAAATGAAATTATGATCGTCTCCTGAGGTCAGCAGAAATGGTTAGTTGAAAGTGATGGGGAAGTTAGGAGCACAAAATTAAAATGGGAAGTGACCCCGTGTTGTGGCTTTGCAGCCTCTTTTATTGACACCGATCGGAAGTCTTCAGTGACGTCTGATCTCCTAGCCCTTTGCCTCTGCCTTAGTCCCTGCAACTGAAGTACAATGACTAACTAAGTCTCAAGGGCCAGTTGGTGGGATTGGAAGATTCAAGTCTCGTTTAATTATTTACATACAGTAGCGGCAACCGAAAGTGAGGTCTGGCAAGGATAAATTTTGCATGCAAGTAAACGGCAGCTTCATCCTTGC
>JAQFZE010004454.1:0-11248 GCA_034695245.1 Dicyrtomina saundersi
ATCTTGTCATCTTTTCTTATTATCCCTTGACGACGGCTGCAAAGAACTATTAACCCCATTCTCTGGAATTTTAACCCATTTTTAGTTAGTCGAATTAAGCATCTTTGGTATAGTCAAGGAATACCCAAACTTGTTGCGCGTACGGACGTTTACTGGCGTTTACTATTTTAAAAAAATTACAAACAAAATTTAAAATGCCTCAAAATTAAAAAAATGATTTTTCTTAACACGGCAATTTTTGAAAAACACGGGATTTTTTTAATTGGCCAATAAATAAGAATATAGTTTTTGTAATACTATTTCGTATCCATACTTGATATTACTTTAAATGCAAACGGTACTATCTACAGTTGATTTGCATCAGTTTTAATTTTGAAATTAACTTAACTTGTTTTACATTTTTAATGAACAGTATTTCAAACATAGGACCTGTACGCTTAAAAAAATCTCAATAGAGTAAAGCTACTAGACTGTCGTTCGGTCCGGGACGGGAAGGGAAATTGCATTTCCCTTCCCGTCCCGAAGGAATTTGTTTCCCGCCCCGAGTTTCGGGAAACGGGAAAAAAAATTTCCTTTCCCGTTCCCGACCCGGACTGTTCCCGACCCGTACCGCCGGGAAATTTCCCGAAAATTCCTATTTTGCTAAGTTTTCAAATCAAGCGGATATTATAAAAATAGTAAGGTGTGTAAACTATATATTGAATGGTAATAATAATTGTGTCTTAAATCTGAAGATTGCATTTTTCATGTGCATCCGGAAGGTTGAAATAACATTTTTTTTTCTAATTTCTTTTAAGCTAAAAATAAGGAACTAAATAGGTTATGCAAAGTTCTAAATATTTTTCTTGCGTGAGCTAACCCCAAATGACAAACATGCATGTATGTACATGACATTTTTAATAGTAAAATTCATTCAATTTATTCCTACCTATCTACATATTAAGTTGATAGTTAGCAGTATAATAAGAAATACAAGTTATGCCTGAAGTTGCAACAACTTCAATTATTATATTAATCCTTATGTATTACCCAGCAGAGGCAGAAATTAAAAACAATTTACTATTTTAGCTTTAACAGTTTCAAATAATGCCGACAATACAATAACCAAAGCATGCGTTTGATTTTTTAACGCTGCCTATTACCTATTGTTAGTGGAGCTGAAACATGCCAAGTTGCAATTAGAACAAGACCACAACTTAAATAAATCGCACAACAGAAAATACAATAATATTTCAGGTTTATATATGAAAGAAAATAATAATGTCCAGTGGAAGTAATCAACCTATTCAAAATGCTAAAATGCAAGCTATATGCACCAAATTCAAATGCCACAGCCGCAACATGAAAATAAGTACTCACAAAATAAAACATATGAATCAAAAGTGCAAAAATGCACTTAAATACGAACTAAAATGTTTACATCAAAATTCCTTAAAAATAGTCATTCCCGTTAGCCTGGTTTAACGCCACCCGGTTTAACAGGAAACGTAATAAATTCATGAACAAATCGGGAAATTTCCCGTCGGTTCGGGAAACGGTCCGGGACAGTTCGGGAATCAGGAAAACCAATTTCCCGTCCCGTTCCCGTACCGTCCCGATCAGCTCGGGAAAGAAATCTTCTTTCCCGTCCCGTTCCCGTCCCGATCGGTCCGGGAACGGGAATTCCCGTTCCCGAACGACAGTCTAAAAGCTACGTTAACTGTATTTTACATTAATTGCAACCGATTTACCTGTTAATTTCAAAACTTTGGAGCGTTGGATCCGGTAAGCATATCTAATAGTTTAAAAATTATAGCTTATAATTAATAAAGAATTAACAATTATAAAACTTTCGCATTCGTCATTTATATCTTTAGTATGCTTGCAGTTGTGGTGAAGGCCGAAGTGCCGACGAGCACTTCTGTCTGTACAGTTTCTGCACAATGTTGTTTAAAGCGATATTTTGCTCATAATTATGTGCACTCATAGTAAACACCAAACACCATGTTAAGGATGACTCATACATTTCATTAGAATTCTTTCTACGTTCCTATTTCACTTCGGACGTCCACGAAACGTTTGTCTAATAATTTACAACACATTACTCAATACATATTATATGCATAATTATAACTGTTAATAATATTTATTTTTAGTGGAGGGTTCGAGAGTTGGTTTGAACTTATACGTATAGTGTTGGCCTACAGACAGTCTGCAGTCGCGTGTACGGATGCTATTCATCTGCTTTTTAACTAGTCGTCAGTAATTCATTATTCCATTTTTGTCCGATTAAATTAGGAAAATACATAGGGATAGAGAATAGCAGTTACTCATTTCAGTCCCAATGCCAATACTTTGCTTTCAGCAGAGGCGTTAAGCGCTAGTACTGACGTTAATACTTCTGTACATTTTCTACACCTATTAGGTATAGTGGTTTGAAAGTCTGGGAGTTGTTATAAAATTATAGTACAAAATAGATAACACTCGTTAACGTGGATTAATGGAGTAAAAACTGTATTAAATAAGTGGATATTATATCTTGTGGGGAATAACATTGTAAGTACGCACGTACAAGTTTAACCTTAACGCACTATGTGTTTTTAAGTGGAAAAAGTATTACGGAAAATAAAACTGTGGATAATTACTCGGGAAAATAATAATGTCGGTAGAAAACGCGCCAGCTTCTTCCAGACACTACGGCTCTGAATATGAATGCCCGGTCTGCTACGAGCCTCTCCTCCCCTCAATCTTCCAGTGTTTCAATGGCCATTTAATTTGTAATGAGTGCATAAAGAAAGTGAGTAAATGTCCTGTCTGTCGAGATGGATTACCGGAGAAAAGTATCAGAGCTCTAGCTGTGGAGAAAATAATTCTTTCCACAATCATCCCCTGTCAATTTAGTGACGACGGCTGCAAAGAACTTTTAATCAACAGTCAATCCGCTGAGATGCATCAACTTGATTGTTCATATGCGTAATTGAATATACTTATAATAAACATAATTAAATACACGCCATGAAATTATGTAGGCATAATTATTATCAATATGTACATATAGCTTTTCCGCTTTCATATTTTTTTTATTTTTAAAGGGCTCTGAAATACTGTTCCTTAATGGGACTCAAGTGTGAGAAAAAAGTGAGAAAAGCAGAGCTTTTGGATCATTTTCTTTTGGATCACGAAGGGATATATTCTCCGGACTACAAGTACGGAGATAAGCTTGAAATCAGTGAAGATATTGTAATGAATTTCGGGGAAAACGGTGGAGAAGGGGAACGGAAGACCATGGCTTTAGCTTTAATTCATACGACTGATCAAACTTTTGTGTTGAAATGTGCGGAGAGTCAAAACGAGAAGGTGGTCACATGGAAAGTTTTAGTTCTTGGAAGTGAGGCATTGGCACGTGAATTTTCTGCGTCAATTAAAATCATTCCTACAGCTCCGTTAACAGTCAACAATAATGTGAGAAAATGCAATAGCTACTTATTAGAATTTATTATTACCGTATTTATACTTAATGATGTATAAAAAGCATTTTAATTAAATCATAATAATTTGTATATCTTCCTTGACTCTGATTTTGATATATTTGGGTCATCAATATTAGGAATTCGTTACGATAATCCAATTATTTATTTTTACAGTCCACTACTGTATTGAAATGGAAGGGCTCGATTTTGCCTATTAAATCAAAACTGGCGTGTCTTCAAGCAGCACAGCCACATTTACTATCTGTGCCGTACAAATATTTCCCCAACTTGTTTTCTTTCGGTAGTGAAAATGGTAAGTATCGCCTGTGAAGAATGAAAATGACCCATCTCCATTTTTAGCTAAACACAAAATTCAATACCTACCAAAATAAGTATCATCATGATTATTCATGATCATGAAAGCATGTACATTTTATACTTTTCAAAACAAGTGTATATAGAACATTTTGCAATTTTGCAAAACATGTAAATGACACATTTTGCACTTTTAAAAAACGTATAAATAGAACATTTCGCAATTTTCAAAAACGTATAAATAGAACATTTTGCACTTTTCAAAAACGTATAAATCGAACATTTTCCAATTTTCAAAGACGTGCAGATGAAACATTTTGCACTTTTCAAAAATTATAATTTAATGTTTTACGTATTTATCTCATCGAGTGTTTTATGGACTTAGCTCATTTTAATTTTAATTCTAGTTTAAATTGGATAGGGGTCTTTTCTATTCTTCATACACGCGATATATAAACACCCCAATACTATTTTTATTATATCAGCATTTTATATATATTGATTATATGAAGAAAAAAAACAGAGATTGAAAATGTATACTAAATGACCGTTTTTTCTATCGTTTTAATTTTTTCGCAGAGAAAGTGAAATGGCGTATTAGGCTGAAGATTCGGAAAACTTTGGTTAGAGAGCCAATGGTTCATTTTCAAGTTACATGTGATAGTTGCAATGATGAGACTTATATATCTGGTCCACGGTACAAATGCATCACATGCTCAAATTATGATCTGTGTGGGAAATGCATGAAAAAGGGAATTCATGCTCATCACTTCTTTGTTGTCGTCGTCCGTCCAAATTCTCAGATACACGCCGTATTGAAGTCAAGGGATAGTATTGCCAGTGCCCTAGGTGTTGATCCATTGGAAAACCATCTTAGTGTTTGCAATGGTGATTGTATGAATTACTACTTACTAGCAGGCTATCGGGAACACATAGCGGGAGTACGATTTAAGTGCATTGAATGCCCTGATTATGACCTTTGTGAAAGCTGCATGCGAAATCAAATTCATTCCCACCACTTGTTTGTCATCATTCGTAACCAGGGGATGAGAGATCAACTTCGAAATGTATTATCCCTTTAGCAGCGTTGCAGCGTATTGATGAAAATAAAGACTTACTGGCTAACAAGGTGTAATTAAGTAAGTATTATTTACAGTTACAAGTATAATTGCAATTACTGTAAATAGAGCTAGCTTGGAAATACTTTTAAATTGTTTTTACAAAAATATACGATTATCCGTATTCCCTGTTGCACATGATAATAACGGATTAAGATTTTAATATTTTTATCTATTTTATGTGCGGGTATTGTAAATCTAATGAGAATATTCAATTATTGGCGTCGTTAATATAACGTACCTACCTGTACCTACAAGATAATAAAATTCCCATCATGTTGTCTCGATTTAGACTTTACACATTTATTTTACCAAACTTTTCAAATGTATGTTAATCTACGGGAAAATCTGTATTTATTTTACTCTATTAAACCGAAATTCCGAAATAAGCAAAATCGGGAATTATTCTTTCGTTACAAAATCTTGCTACTGTCTTATTTCCCGCGTTTGTTGTATAGATGATATCAGCGGCGGATCCGGAATTTGTTTCTGGGGGGGGGGGGGGCTAATGATCACCTGGGGGGGCTACCAATGTTAAGCCGCCATATTGAAAATGGCCGCTCATATCTCTGCAATTTTAAAAAATTTCCCCCTGGATCCTCGGCTGGATGATATATTATGCAAGATTTTTTAAATCTATTTTTGTGTAAGTCGGTGCACAAGGAAATTGACATCCAAATAAATTATCCAAACAAATAATATGCTTAAATTGTAATACCGCTACATATATGCTTGTAAGCACTTAATTTCTACCTATAAACATTGGGAGACATTTACTTTCAACAAAATCCGACGTGATTTTAAGGTCTTAAGAAATAAAAATATGAAATTATTTCAAAATTGAATTTACCTAAGTATGTTTTGTAAGATTTGAGAAAAATGTATGACTTTTTAAAAAACATTCAAACCTTTTTAAATAGGCCTACATATTTAAAAAGAATGTAAGTACTTTGTAAATTGCCGTTTTTTCTATGTATGTATGTATAAGTACATTTTTTAGCAAGATTTTTTAATTCTAAACGAAATCAAACATTATTTGTATTATATACTATTATACATGATTTTGAAGCTCTTCAAAAATGAAAAATATAAAATTCCTTTAAAATTGAAGAGTTTAAAACAATATGTTTTTCGGACTTTTTTCAAAACGTTTTGAATGTTGATCGTGCACACCTGGGTATAATTAGATTCTAATCTTTATACTGTTTGAATGGTGTATAACGTGTTAATATTGAGATTAAGTAAAATTTGGTCAAGTTTTTGGTTGGGCGGTTTAAAATAAAGTAGTAAAGCTTCTATTACAAGCCGGGTCTCTAATAGAAGCCGGGGGTTTCCCATAAGCGGTAATGTTAATTTTTCCAACTGAAACTTGAAATTTGAAATAGAAGCCCCGGCTTTTATTAGAAGCTTTACGGTAGTTTATTACTCAAAAGAGTATTTTCGCCCGTAGTGTAGAAATTGTTTTCTAATTGTTACGGCTACTTTGAGGGGCAAAGTGGTCTAAAGGCGTGTGACGATGCTTGCCATAAAGGTGCTCTCTTGTAAAAAGAGTCGAAGTCCTGGGTTCGATCCCCGGCGGGGCGGGGGCTCTGTTCTACGTGAGCGGTTTTCCTCGGAAGCTCACTAAAAGAGGACCTGTGGGAAGTGGCAGAAAACGTTCTACAATCAATGTCAGCAGAACAAGTGCAGTGACTAGTTGAAATATTATGTTAAGAGTTCGCCTGGTAAGGCTAATTTGCACATCAATTTAAAATTTCAGTTTATTTTCGAAAAACCCGAAAGGAAAACTACAAAAAACTCAATTTTATGCAACCGATCTTTACTATCTTACGATTGTGTGATTGCATTCCAAGGTCTGCAAGTTGCAACCCATGCACATCTGCACATGCACATGCACCAATAATCTTTACCGTTATTAAGTACTTACAAATTGTGCAATACACATGCTACTGTACATACATAATTATTTGTACAAAAATTTACGTTTTTAATTACGTCACAATCGTTTTTAAAATATATGTACAATACCATGCCAATCAGAATACGATTTAAGCGGCATACGTATTAGTTTTAAAGTTGAAATGTCGTATATATTACTCTCGTCTCTTTCAAATTCTTTCGTTCCGTAATCGTTTTGCTATCTAAATTTCGAATATAAGGCAACGCCAAACATTGCAATATACTTCATTCAATTCTTCATGCGGTTTGTACCACAGTTACAAGTTATACAACCTGTGTAGTAGAGGTTCCTAGCGACTCACTTTTTTAATATTTCAGCTGTAATTATATTATTATATAGAGTACAAAAGTTTGATTTGTTATCCGTCCAGTACGTCAACATATTAAATACTACAGTGTGGTTTCTAAATAATAGATTTACACCAAGTTTTTGAAATATTATATATCTCGTTAATCTTCTCAATCACAACAGATTTAAATTAGTACAGGTCCAGATTAGGCCCTTAGTTTAAAATAAAGTTACGCTCCAGCTGTTTTACAATATAAACAATGGCTGCTCAGGGCTCTAAATATCCGTGTCCGGTATGCATAGAAGACCTCATATCGCCTATTTTCCAGTGCTTTAATGGGCATTTAATCTGTAAAAAATGTATTGAGAAGGTGGATAAATGTCCAATCTGTCGAGATCAATTACCAAAGCAGAAAAAAATTAGGGCTTTAGAAGTGGAAAATATAATTCGGGAATCAATGCTCCCGTGTCCGTTCCATATTGTGGGTTGTGGGGAATTATTAGCGAATGGCAAAGCTGTCGAGGAGCATCAACTTAATTGTTCTTATGCGTAAGTGAAATAAATATTTTGATAATAACAATATAATTATTAACCAGTTATATAAGCACGTAACAAAATATAAAATACAGGTAATTTTGTACTAACATATTGTTTCACTTGTATCATAATTTATTGCGTGACTTTTAAAGAGAGATGAATTACTGCTCATGGATAGGAATCTCGTGCAAAAAAAATGTGACAAAGAAAGATTTGTTGGAACATTTTATTTGTGACCACGGCGGAGGAGGAGGGGCCTCATATATTTCCAACTGTAAACTCGGAGAGATGCTTGAAATAAGTGATGATCGTGTTACAACGTTTGAAGAAAGTAGCGATCATGGACAACGAACGAATTTGGCTTTCATTCAATTGGCTGGTCAAATTTTTATATTGAAATGCATGACCGATGAATTAAAGGAGGTGATATCATGGAACGTTTGTGTTCTTGGGAGTGAAATAGTTGCCCGTGAATGTGAAGCGTCCATTAAAATCGTTCCGGCTTTTGCATCATCGAATACTCACGTAAGTCTTTAATTTTGTTAATTTGTTTTGCAAGTGAAGGGGCCAGTGGCCAGTTATATCCATAGTGCGAATTGGATTTCAAGAATTAAAATTTTATTTTCTGCATTACAGTTCTGTGCACTCAGCTGGAAAGGTTCGATTCTACCAATAAAATATCCCCATAACACGATATCCCAAGATATGCAGGATTTATTCTCAGTGCCATACAAAAACTACCCCTCCTTATTTTCCTTCAAGGACGAAAAACGTGAGTGTAAAAATATCGAAATATTGTGATTTTTTGGAATTAATTATTAAGTTGATTATATTTTCCATTCTATCACCGCCTTGTATTTTATCGTAAATATAGGAAATGTATATGCTAGCTGAGTATTTAATCGTGTTCATGGTTGATAAATCTTTTAAGTTGAATGGAAAATCTCACTAAAAATACGGGGAGTTTTGGAGACTTGTGACCAAGCGGAGGCGGAGGAGGTCCCACGTCACCGCGGTATTTGGTGTGATGTTTGCAATGATAACATAGTTGGACCACGCTACAAATGCATACAATGTCCAGACTACGACCTTTGTGATAAATGTATGATGAATGAAATGCATGCTCATCATCTTTTCGTCAAGATTCCCCATCCGGTTATGAGAGATCAGCTAACAGAAGCACTTAGTATTGCGACTGCCTTAGGCGTGGATTTTTCAGAGACCCACAACTACCGTGTTAGGTGCAATGGTAATTGCATGGTTAATCCCAATAATCGTATAACAGGAATACGATTCAAATGTATTGAGTGCCCAGATTTTGATCTTTGTGAAAGTTGTATACGAGATAAAGTTCATTCCCATCATTTGTTTGTAATCATTCCTCATTCGGATATGAGAGGTCCTTTACAATGTCAATTAAAATTTTGAAAATACTATACGTGGGCCATTGGAGTCGGAACTGAATTTTAACTGATATGCCTGCCTCATCCTGGGTAAAATACGGACCTCAATGCTTGAATACCTTCTACTCGCGAATTTTCTGAGCCGCATGTTGATTGAACAAATATTTTACCACTCTCGCGTTGCGAGTTGTGAAACTGACAAACGAAAACAATAAAACTATTATTGTAAATCAAATATTTATTTGTGAACTTACTTGATTATTTCTAAGTATGCCGCACCCGGAAAGGAAATAATATTCATTGTAATCAGAGCAAACTATAGTATTCATACTTTTAATTTGTGAGAAAAATACAAATGTATTGGTTGTTTGGAGCTATAATACGCTCATTAATTCTAAAATCGTATAAAATGTCAATTCTTATAATTAATTAATTAATACTCGCACGTTTAGCTTGTCATGGCATAAGCAGAGAAAAGCAGAGGAAACTATAACAGTGGCACTAGTAGCGCATTGCATATTGATATAGGCAATTACATTACATGTATAATATTAAAGGTTGCACACAAATGCCCACGCACCAAACAGCTACAAGTTACAAATTACAGTACATATTTAATTTAAATTTAACTTTGTATTTACATTTCAAATTTAACCTATTTATGACGAATTCGATCCGGTAATATGACAGAGTTAACAAAATAAATTAATTCGACAATAAATGTAGACTGAACCAAAATCCGAATACTTATTTAACCATAACAATAATAACCATCAATTCATGGAGAATACACACAAATTAATACACTTGTACAGCAACCTTTTAATTACATGACTAATTAGATCCTACACTAAATGTGACTTAGCTATTAAGCAGAAGCAGTACGCTTCACATGCTTAACACAACTATCTATAAGTATCTAAGTACTCCAAAAGACAATCTAACACAGCTACTACAGCTAACTAATCACTAAATAAGTACCGGCACAACCACAATACACACTAACACATTATCTACGTATTGTATTACACTGAACGGAAGCACCTGCTATAGTTGTAAGTTCATCTGTAAAAGACTAGAGCTAAAATACAAACATAATATGTAGCTATAACAGTACAAACTTCAAACTGGGTCTCCGGAAATAATAATGTATTACCACTGACCGCACAGTTTTTCTACCTCAGCTCAAATTCCAAACGAAACTCGATGACTACGGCTACAGACAGAACAACTTTTGATCTTTTACCTGACTAGCTTTACTTAAGTACGGAAGGCAATAAAAATATAATGAATCATGAAGCCTTATTAAATTACTATGTAATTTTTATCTTCCACAACGTTATTCCAGGTTGTTGGTTTTTTGAATAATAATAATTCTGTGATTTTCTCTGGACAACTCAACTGACTAAAAAGAGATGGAAACTGAGTGTTGAGTTAGTCAGAGGTATCATGTCACAAGAAGAGTGGGTCCCCTTGACTGTCATACTCGTAGACCATTCCCAGTTCTTTGGCATCAAATAAGTGGTCCCCAATGATTTCAATAACTTGTGTGTCATGAGGAGCCGACACTACATTTATTGTGTCCATCGCCTCATGATCGTTCACAGATGTGATTGAATTCAAAATCGTCAGCTCATGTTGATCGTTTGGGTCATGAAGTCCCATGGATGAATGATCTAAGATTATGTCTTGAGAAGATTGCGGATCTATGGATAGAAGTAAAATAACTAATGGTATCAACTGGGTCCATTTGACACGACCTCATGGTATGGTATAATTAGATGATTTATTTTTATTTGTTTTAGACTTACTGTTGAGTGGAAGGGATGAACTGCGATTGAGAACCCTGTCTCTTTTGATAGGACCTCCGAAGTAATTGGGAGCATCTAAAGGTGGCGCACTCAATCTTCCACTTGTAATCATTCCGCCATCATTGCTGAGAACGCTGAAATCTGAGACAACCATGTCATCCTGAAAATGAAATTTGTTTTTCATAATAACCAAAAGTAACAGTGACCACTAAAAAAGTAATCAGTAATTAGTCATAGTCATACACCCTCCCTTACGTTGAATACAATCAGCACAATACATTATATGTATTATTCTACTTCATTCGACTGGTCCTCGTAATTACTAATCGTATACGCTCGCGTATCACCATAACAACACACTAATCC
>JAQFZE010004455.1:0-11248 GCA_034695245.1 Dicyrtomina saundersi
AAAATGTGAAAGTCAGTCAGTCAAAAAGGAGCTCCATTGAATTCTTACAAGAATTCGACTTCAAATTTCAATCTCAACATGACTTTACCATACATAGCCCATATAGTTCCATACTCGATACTTCATACAAAAATAAACTAACATCATAATAACGCAGACAAAAAATCTGAATCAGTCTGTTCAGACGTTTCAAAATGTTTTAAAAGAATGCACTAAGAAAGTTTCATTTACTTTCTCACTTACGTTCTTTCTAATCATGAACTGAACAGCAAGACGACGGCCACCATTCCAACAAAATTACATATATACACAAAGTTGCGGACTCTTGAAAAGTTACTGTTGGATGGAGAATGGAGTTGGTACAATTAGTCGATTTAGTCGGATTTAGTCGATTAGCTCTCACTTTCTATATACCTTCAAAATTCAATATTTATTGTCACCGTCGCTCTCACCCAACAATGACTTTTGTTTCATAGTATTTTTCTAGAAATTCAAATTTAAATTACCACGGTAAACGATGCTTTAGCTGGTTGAGCTAAATCTAATCAAAGAATATTATTATAGCTACTAAAATATACTAAAATAATATTCAAATAATTTGAATATTATTTATTATTAGTAGTACTATGGCGAAACTAAAAAATTGGAAAAACTATTAATAATAATTATTTAAAGTAAAACAACGATTTTCTTTTGAAAAAAGCTTTGGACTGGTCATTAAATTTTTTTTTTGAATATTAGTTTTTTATTTTTAAGAGTAATCAAAAAAACTTTTATCAATATTATTCCAAAAAACAAAATCCAAAATTATTGAAAGATAAATTTAAAAAAAAATCGTTATGAAGGATTTTTATTTTTAAAGGGAATTCAACAAACATTATACTCGTAACTAAAAAATAACGTGAACAGATGAGCCAATAGATATTACTACAACGTTTACCTACAAATAACATAAACTAGCTTAATTAATAAACATAAACAAAAAAGAACCAAAAAAAGATACCCACGGAAAGTCTATAATTATTACACTACTTTAAACTGATTTTATTTTTATCCTTAGTTTAGTTAACTCCATTTTACTCCATATTAGAATTTAGAATGGAATTCAATTGACTTTACTGATTAGCCTTATAAATGTATAATTGCTGTCTCACTAAATTTAAAATATGTACGTCGTAAAAAACTCTTTGGAACGGAAGCTCAGAAACTAAAGTTTTAGTCACAAAAAAATAACAACTTTGGTTCACTCCAAATTTTAACCTCCACCGGACCCACATTAAAAACAGGGAGCTAACGAGATGCGACCGCCGTGTTAAACTCAAGCTGGCACTTATGTAAATCCAAGAAATTCATGTCCGTAATAAATTATACTAATTACTCAGAGTACTAATCACTCGAATAATGTGTTGTAACCCCGTCGTGGACTTATTGGATTGGAAAAGTGACGGAAGCTCGCTCTGTAGTAGTTCACAATAAGCTAGACAAAATTAAAGGGTGAAATTACTCGCAAATAAACAAAAAAACAAACAAGCAAAAAAAACGAGGGGCGAAAATTGCGAGAATCCAGAGGACAGAGAGACAAGGTAATTCTAATGTGTACAATTAAATATAGACTATGAACAGGATAATGTCAGCAGAATTTGAGTGTGAGAGACGGGGAAAGTGGAGTAAAAAAGAACTTTTACTTTGCACACACTTTGAGGATACAATATTTTAGCGGAAGAGGAGGAATAGGAAGGTATAGTATAAATTTTCATAGATCAAAATTTAGAATACAGAAAAATAATAATATGAAATATGAGTGGGAGGTGGGAGAGAGAGAGAGAGCAGGAAGGGAGAGGAGAGGGAGGGGGGGGGGGAGTCTCATTTTGTGTACCTTCTCTCAGCATTAGATTGCTCAGTGTGGAGCATCCCCCCAATCCCAGTTCCAATCCGGAATTTTGGAATTTTCAGTATTCACTTCCAGCCCATATACACACCTTTTATGGCAATTTTTCGAGAAAAGCCCATTTTTTTGTGAAACACGCAAAAACTGTTGTAATATCACGATGAACTCGAACAAAATTAAAATTAGATTCTCCATTCTGCTAATTGTTGCCGTTCCAATGATGTATCACTTGTATGCACACTCTGAGCGGTCGAAATATAGACCTTTATATTACTTCAACACGATTTTCCAAATACAAACTGCCTATGACTAGGGCGCGCCAATTCCAAAATTCCGGATAAATTCGGAAAAGCAAATGACACCATGACTTCCCAATAAATTAGCTTTCTTATGGTTAGTTGAGCTTGTAAATGAAACGAAAATCGCAGAAACAAAAAATTCCGGAAAAACTCTTTGAGAAGAATTTTTAATTCTACTCTTATTTGCTAACACTCAATACATTTTAGGACATTTAATGTGTTATATGCTTTTTAAAAGTTTAAAGTTTGCATGAGTGCAATTAACTTGGGTGCACACCACACGTGTAATGTGCAATTTATTTGTTAAGTTATAATCAACAAAATTAGAATTGACTCTTCTGTTTAACCTTATTGCTGTTTATCCGAATAAATATACGATTTATATAAATGTATAAGTACCACGATTATGGTAAAAATAAATGTTAACTTCAATATTAAACTGGGTTGTTTGGTCATTCTAAGTCCGGAAAAATCTAAAATGGATTTTAGAAAGACAATATCAGGACAGGAAGTATCTGGAAATTTGAAATGCCGAAATCCGGAAAAAAGTAAAAAATCTTGTCGAAACCGAAAATTTGGTTTTTAGACCGGTGACTCAATTAGTATGGGTTCAAATAATACGTCATTCGAACGGCAATGATTAGCAGAATAAAACTGCGTTTGAGTTCAGCGAGATATTCCAACAGTTTCAGAAATTTCAATAAAAAACCAGTTTTTTTCCGACAATTTTAGACAATTTTTGAAAATTCCCTCTAAAATGGGTTGTATGGGCCAAAAGTGACAAATGAAACCCCCAATGTTTCTATTTTTTCAAGCCCTTTAAAATAAGCTATAATATGTCGAAATCGGCTTAATATTTCAACAATATTCCAAATTATGTAAATAGGTAGAAAAATCTTACAAATTATGTAAATAGGTAGAAATTATTTACAATTGAAGATCCGAAGGAAGTGGACATTATTATCACGTGATTGGAAGTAAGAACACTCAACGTTATGTCGTGGTTTTGCTTGGCTGCAGTCCTATTTATAGCAAGTGTTTTCGTCTGGGCAGCAGGGATGGCAGGATGCACTATACAGATGTTTTCTTATGGTGGCCAAACTAAGCTAATGACAGAGGATCCGACGAAGAACGGAACGATTTCGATCTACATTGCTGTCACTGCTGACCAACTCTTTATCTGCGTCGCAGCGCTCTTTGGAATATTTATTGCTTTCCGAATGTGGAGAAATAATTATCAAATCGATCACAGCTTACGTCATTTATTCCTTATTTGGCTAGTTAGTGATTTTTAAATTTGTATTTTTAATAAACATCCTAATTATTGTAAAATGGAAAACATAATTTTTTACGTTACAATTTGTACTCAACGTTTAAGTATGTACTCAATACTATCTATAAATTCTCAATCACTCAATATCCAAATCTTCTAGGGTATGTGGGGAGCAGGTCATTGTCTCAACTTAATTATCAGTATTTACATGATTATCAAAGGGAGGGATAATCAAGAAAACATGGCCATTTTGTATCACAAATTTCAAAGATATTCACAGGATACAAAGTTTGTAGCCTCGTTGGAAAAATATCAAAGAGAAGTTGGACTTTTTTTTAAAACTCTGTATTCCAAATTTTAAATCTATATTATCTATATTTTTAAAGAATTAATGCAAAAAAATACAGGCGTGCAGTTTAACAAGGGAGTCGCACCCAGATTTTAAAACCACTTGGTGTAATCGATTTACCCACCTCAATGTCAGTGTACTACAGGCACAGGCCCAAAACAACTCGGTCGCATTTTGCGCCGTTAGCTCATAGTTGCCCGCCAAAGTTTGAAAAAGTCGAGTTTTTGAATTTTGCCACCCGGTGCCGGTAGCTTCTCTAATTTGCATCCCATTTCGTGATCTCGAAAACATTATCTAAAATGAAATTCTGGGTTTTTGAAAATTCAAAAGTTTTAATTTTTTTCAAATCAATCAATGGGTTTTTAGGGACTCTTAAAAACGGCTTCTCTTAATTTTTCAGACAAAATAATTTTTTTTTGAATTTCCAAAAACTCGGAATTATCTTTTTAGATAATAATGTTCTGGAGATCCCAAAACTTCAAATGCTATGAAAATCAGTTCAAAATTGTAAGAGTTACCGGGTTGCAAAAAAATCAAAAACTCGAATTTTTTAAACTTTGGAGAGCAACTATGAGCGAACGGCGCAAAATGTGACCGAGTTGTTTTGGGGTTGTAGTACTTGTAGTAGTTTAAGATGTGAAAAACTCTATTATGTAGGGTCAATGCTGTGGTATTTACGGTCCAGACGACTGGTTGATGCTTCAGCTGCGTCAGATGCCGATGGCTGGAGGAGGGGGTGGTGACTATCAAAGTCTAGATTATGGATTTCGTCAAAATCCCAGTACTGGAAAATGCCATCTAATTCCTCCAACAATTCCCCCAGTAATACATACATTATATTTTAAACAAATGTAACCTTCACAGGTTTACACATTCCTTATTCCTTGGAATTTTTGAATTTTACATCATAATATTATAGTAATACAATTGTAGATATTTTAAAAACACGTTAATATAGTACCCTTAATGTTCTAGTGTACAAAAGAATGTGATCATAAGAATGTGTACTTCTAGGGCTGTGGACTCCGAATTATGGAAGAAGTTAATTTTCGCTTAAAAATCTATGCTGCGTGCTGTATGGCAGAATTGATACTCGGTGCAGTGAGTGGCGCTCTGAGCTGGTATTGCTTCTTCTATTGGCTGGAAAAGGTATTTTATTTATGAGTATTTTAATAAACCTATACGTCCAACAGTACCAAGACGGTCACCAACCAAATTAGGTAGCTTCAATAAACAATTCTGGAGGTGTATCGTTACTCTGAATAATTCAATTCTGTACAATTGTATTCTGTGGGTGATCTCTAAACCCCTATATAGGAAGTTATAGTGATTCCGGAAGATGAAGTGTCCAAAATCATCATTGAGCCAAAGAGTGACACGACAGTTGAATTAATTCCGGGATACGGCTATTTGCCTCCCTCCACCTATTATTCCAGGTCACAGAGGAGAATGCCATACTTGCCTCAGGGTAGTATGTACCGAAAGGACTCTCAGGATTCTTTTAGAAAAGGAAGGGACTCGCAGTATGACCCAAGAATTTTCAGTCGGAGTCGCTCCAGCCCGTATGAAGGTGCCTCAAGATATATTGGCGGTAGCCGAATTCACTTGACGTCAGAGGAAATTTTGAAAGAGCAGGAAGAGGCACTCGGCGGCGGGAGGGTTGGTTCTGGCCGAAATGCATATTGAACACAAGTTACACAAGTCCACTAAAATGATTCCAGCAGCTGGAGCTGGAGCTAAAGCTGGACATCATGCTACTGTATGTTTTAGTCTTTTAGTCTTATGCTCACTTTGTTTCCTTAATTATAATGCGTTGAACTCTGAAAGCGTATATCGTCTGTGAAGTACCAAAATGACCCATTTCCAATTTAAGCTAGAATCAAATCGAGCTACATGTCATAAAAACAAAATGAGAAACTTGCGTAAAATGTTAATTAAGAGTTTCTGAAAAGTGTAAAATGTTCTAATTACATGTTTTTGAAAAGTGCAAAACGTTCTATTTACATAGTTTTGAAAATTGTAAAATGTTCTATTTAAAAGCTTTCAAGACATGTTTCAATATTTTTGTAGATAGTGGATATTGTTTTTAGCTACAAATGGATATGGGTCATTTTGGTTCTTCACAGACGATATGGAGCTAGACGATACACAAAATTTTGACATTTCTACGTTCAAAGGTTGCGCATCACAGATTGCATGTCCCTTAAATCACTAAATGCCTTATCAATGTTATATTTATACAAAATTTTGACATCCCGTATTTTGCACTAGAAATTTGTGACTTTTGTAGAATGTATTCATAGTGATTCTTAATTACATCTGACACTGTCCTGTTTTTTAATACTTTTATTAACATAAATAAATTCACAGCCGGTTTTGCTTGGAAGACAAAATTTTAAATGAAACATATTAAGAGAAATAATTAATGTGGTTTTTAGCAAAAATACAAGTAAGCATATGATACCACTGGCACTCTTGTCTTAGAGGTAGTGAAAGAATAATAATATTTTCCATTATAAATTAGGCATTAAGTACAACTTTTAACAAAAATCTTTCCAGTCTAGGTAAATAAAGTAAGGTTCAAGTAGCTAAGTCCACAAAAATCATGTACATTTATCACTATTATATTTGCTATTACTACTATAATTGGAATAATAATAAAAACCTGAGATCAAAAACTAATTTAGCGGGCAACACAACAGCATAGATAAGAAAGAATTTTAAATTTTAAAAAGTATTAAGTATTACAAAAGTGATTAAATAGGAAGAAATAATTAGAATTTCAGCACATCTACAAACAACAGAACAGCATGAAATTCACCATGTCTCTGTACAACCGAATCTGAGTGAAAAGTTGAAACGGCGAAGTCACATATAGTTTTCTAATTTCAGACTGTAATATTCTCGTTAGGCAATAATGTTCAGTCCAAATAATCGCGGATATCATGAAAATAAAATGCAGTCATTGTCATTGCAACTATTTGAAGTTATAGGTGAAATATTAGGGATTAGGCACGTTCAAGCTTAATCTTCTTACGATAAGGGGGTCCTGCTGGACCTGGAGCTGACCCCCTGTTTTTCCTACCCCTTCCTTTCCTCCTCCTACCCCCGCCACCCCGCTTTCTCTTCCAAGGCTTGCTCCTACGCTCGTATCGCCTTCGTGGAGTCAGAAGAAGGGACTTTTCCGCACTGAATCTCACAGTGATGTCAAGTAGCTGGAAACCATACTGTTCAACCTTGTCTCTAGTCACTCCAGGCACTTCAAGCATTTGTTGGGGAGTTTCTGGCAGTTCAAGTGACATGGATTTTAAAGCCTAAAAAATTGTAGAAATAAACAAATCGCCATAAATCACTTTTTTGTGTGCATACAAATATCTTAGTAGAAATAGACAGACTTTTCGTAAAGGTAATTTCATATTATTGTATAATATTTTTACCTCTATGCCCATTACAGCAGGGAAAGTGCATTTAAATTTTTTTGCCATCTCATTACACTTAGCTACCAATTCTCGGAAGCAGCGCTGATGTAATGCATCACTGTTAGTCTAGGAAAGAAGGTAATTAAATGGAATTAATAAAAAAAGTTGCTCACACATCTGTAAACGCACGCACAGTACAATGAGGAATTGAATAAATTATGGGTTTTTAAAAGTAATTTAAGACCAAAATTAAAACTAACTAAAAAAATCTAATGGACAAACACTCACTGAGGAATACATATACTACTACAGACACATAAAAAAGAAAATAGTAAAGGTTTAAGAACTATAGTTTTAGTTATTCAGTTCTTAGTAACCAAAAGAATTAATAAATATATACGATTTACATAATAAACTTATAATAGTTACCGTTTTGGCGCAGTTATCACAAATTGATGCAGGATTTTGTTTACATGAATCTGAACTAAAAATCTGGCCAAAATACTCTAGTAAGTGAACTCTTCTGCACTTGGATTGATTCTCACAGTACTCAATCATTAAGGACAAATTCTCCTTGTTTATCAATGCTTGCTGTTCTGATTGATATTTTTGTTCATCCACTAACATAATAATGATATCGAACAACGTGTTAAGTTAAATAATGATGTATTTGAATACGGCATAAAATATGGTAAGACAATACAATACAATAATTATTGCTACCAAAAATTTAATTTCATTACTTTCCATAATTCTCTCCCATCTCTCGACGTCCTCACGACAAAAATAAAGAATACAGACAGATGGATTCCCGTCTCTTCCCGCTCGTCCAGATTCTTGAAAATATCCTTCTATACTACTAGGTAACGTATGATGAATAACAAATCTTACATCGCGCTTATCTATACCCATTCCAAAGGCGATTGTTGCGCATATAACCTGCAAAGTAAAATTAATCCCACCATAAATTAGTAAATCCATATTTGTATTGGCATTAAAATATTTCTGAATAGCACGAGTGTTATTTTTTATTTTATTGCCTCTTCTTGTAATTACATACGTAGATGGTAGATCCCTAATTCCCTTAAGCTATAATAAGATTACCACTTACATGAACGCGGTCATCCAACCAATCATTTTGTACTTCTTTCCTTTCAGCATCCTCAAGTCCTGCATGGTAATGAGCAGCCTGTAAAATACAATCAGATTATTTACTTATTTATCTTGCCAATAATATTACGATATCGCTCATTGGGTGTTGACTTCAAGTACAGGCAAGATATTAGTAGTTAGTAGCCACAAATGTTTAAATCCAACAAAAAACAGATAGATCACTAAAGTTTCTCACATTTATTCCGAATTTTCGGAGTTTGGCAGCAGTCTCTTCACAGTCCATTCGAGAGAGGCAGTAAACGATCCCTGATTTCCCCCTTAAATTGCGGGATTTCAACACACCTATAAAATTTTTTCTTTTATTACTCAGCTTGACTTCGTACTTTAAATTGGGGCGATCAAATGAGCTCAGAAACCACTTTGAATTCCGGATTCCGAGTTGATGTAAAATGTCCAAACGAACTCGAGGGGTTGCTGTAGCTGTTACAGCCATAAACGGGACGCGAGGAAAGTTCTTCTTCAGAATGGCTAATCCAACGTAGTGAGGTCGAAAGTCGTGACCCCACTGGGATACACAGTGAGCCTCATCAATGATAAATCGGGATAGCTGATTTCTGTCGTACAATGACTTAAACACAGTCATGAGCTTACAAGTTGGAGTGAGTTTCTCGGGACAAATGTACACTAATTTTATTTCTGAAACGACAAAACAAAACAATTTAACTCACCACTTTACTAGATTTAGTAAATAGGTTTGAAGATTTAATTAGAAGCTATGTAAAACTTCACAAAATAAAATTTCACCTGAAGGATTCCTCTGAAGTTTTTCAAGTGTCGAATCTTGTTCGCTTTTAGGTACATCGCCGGTCAAACTTACTGCCACAATCTGTGCAATTGAAACTTATAATGACTTTTACAAATAAATGATTAAATCTATTAAAAGGGTAAATTAGATAAATTAATTTACAACGCATTAAACGTGTTTGATCATCTTACATCTAATGAAAGCAGATACTGCACTTGATCAAGAATAAGCGCTCTCAAAGGTGATACTACGATTGTGACACCCGGGTTGAGGAGGGCAGGCAGTTGATAGCACAAAGATTTTCCACCTCCAGTCGGCATAAGAACAAAACATTCAAATCCCAACATAGCAGCGTTAATAATTTCGAGTTGGTTCGTACGAAAACTACCCATTCCAAATTTTGAGCGAAGCACCTGAAAATTAACCAAGAGTCAAATAAGCATTTTCAAGTGTCTAAGAAACCTGGTACACTTAACCCAATATCGGAATTATTCTTAGATTGCAACAATACAAACCCATAATTACACGAATTTACGAGTCTGGTCTGAACTATTTTAAATAGGTTCTTACTTGCATCATAGTTTCACAGTGAGGAAAGCCCAGGCCATCAAATTCCCCAGTGATCCCGTCATTAATTACGTTTCCCATGAAGTTGCCGATGTCTGGATTAATAGACGCTTTGAAAGGCACAGCCTTTTCGGTTATAGGCTTACATTCTGGACTTAATGAGGAATCTGAATCAGAATCTGAATCTGGTGTTAAATTCGCACACTCAATGGAAGAGTCACCTTGAAAATCGGCCGTATCTATTTTTATTTTAAACTCTGATTTCACTTTAGGAATATATCCGGATTTGTTTTGCTCGGCATCTGAATCCGAATCTGAATCAGAATCTGATGCTAAATTCACACATTCAATGGCAGAATCCCCTTGAAAATCGGACGTATCTGTTTTTATTTTAAATTCTGATTTCACTTCAGGTATACACCCGGACTTATTTTGCTTGGCAACTGAATCTGAATCTGATGCTAAATTCGCACACTCAATGGCAGAATCACCTTGAAAATCGGACTTTTCTATTTTTATTTTAAATTCTGATTTCACTTCAGGTAGACATCCGGATTTATTTTGCTTGGCAGGAGCCGAAAGGGAACCTTCAAGATCCAAGTCGAAGTGGTCCAAATTTAGGGTAAAATTTGCCGTTACTACCGGAGTGACGGACAGTCTGCTTTTAAAACGGAACGCAAAGCCAGTCGTAGTATTACGCGACGAGGAATTTTTGTTAGTATTGTCCATACTTCTGGTTGGATTGAAATTCAAAGGGTCTCCACAGGCAGGGACTTTAATATTCAAAGCGTCACGCTCATCAAACATCTCGAGTTCAAGGTTTTCCATAGTCACCTTAAAGAAGTCAGTACAAAAACAAAATTGTTATTTTAAAACCGATTTTCTGTGAAAAAAAAGCTAGCTATATTATATCCTTTCTATATTATACAATATAAATACCTAAGTACGTAATTATATAATATGCTATTATTAGGTATATATATTAAGGAAGGGGTCTAGTGTCTAGGTATAGTGGTCTACCTAGGGTTCTATCGACTCAAAAACAAATTCAGTAGTGGGTCAATTGTTTACTTGTTTTGGCAGAAAAATTACCGTAAAACAAATAAAAGAACTGGATACAAGTAACTCAAGTTACTCCCGATCCCCAGCTTAAATCTGAGCTGACCGGCTCACACACGAGGCGGGTCTTGTACTTAAATACATGTACGAAAAAGCGGAGTTAATTTTCTTATTCCACATTTTTGAAGCTCATATATGAACGCTCAAGAATGTAGTTACCTATTTAAAGAAAATGTGGAATATAACGCCAAATGTGGAGTAAAGTGTCGAATAGTTAATAATAAATATAATAATAAATCCACTGGTTAGGTTAGGCCAGCTACTTTTAGATTAGTGACAAAAAATGTGGGATTAAGTATAGTGGCAGTTGGCCCGTTGACCCGTTGGCCGTGGAACACTTGGAACAGTGGAATAAAAAGGACAAAGCTTTAAAACTCGCGATGTCTTTCTCGAATTTCAAGGATTTCAACCTTTCG
>JAQFZE010004456.1:0-11245 GCA_034695245.1 Dicyrtomina saundersi
CCTCAAGGAAAATGTCCGGGGGGGGGGGGGGGAAGTGTCCGGAAGAAAAGTGTCCGTATATCATAGAAAACAAGTGCAAAATATAACTACTAAGGAGTAAAGGAGAAAAAACAGGTAAAAAATATTGGAGGTAACTTTTAGTTACATTTCAAAGAAATAAATGCTGATTACCATGTAACACAAGACAAATAGAACGCAAGAATAACGTTAGTTACTGCAGGGAACGTAGGATAATTAGTTGGATAGGAAAGGTATAAGCATGCCATACCCTGTCCACCTGGGTACATACAACGAAATATTCGGCCAAGCTCCTCTGCCTGCACCCGTCCAGCTGGAGTCAATTCTCCTCCCCACTTCAATATTAGAACAAGAGATGGCACTTTTGGAGTGTCTAATCACAAAAAACACAAACCAATATGAACAAACAAATATTAATTTTAGACAAAATAAATACAAACAATAGGGATACCGGATTTCCTGATTTGAGGCTCAACTGAACTCAATCAGCTGACTTCTGAATAAAGTCTGATCAGGAGACTAAATGTCCTAATTTAAGACAAACAGACTAAATTATACGAATAAGGGCACTCAAAACTCATAAATAAAAATTCTGTATTATTTTTACAATAATGTTGGGGTTGGGAATTGGAATATTATCCTAGTGCGACCCCAGTGTTATATTTTGGCAGAAAGCTCCAATTGCTTGGACTAAATGCCAACGCAATGCTTAAGCTTAAGCATTACGTACATGGCACTAAGGGCGAGCCATCTGAGTGAATTACGCGCAAAATACAAAACTATGCGGCACTTTTGTTTTAAGAAACAAAACGCATTATACTTTGCGTGGAAGGAAACTGTACTTAAACTCTGTTACGGTGCTTTAGAACACACTCACGTACACTGCCGGGAAGCAGTGCATTAGGCTGCCAAAGAAAAGTTTGGCGGCATTTCTATTATTCTAGTTCTACTTAAAACAGTAATAATTCAGGTGTACAAAACCTGTATTACCCGTGGTACTCATGCTTCTAGGTTACGATAATAATCGTTTAAGCAAACGTGGTAATTAATTTATAAAGGAATTTCACCACAATGCACAGTAGGTGAGCGAAATTTATTTATCACTATTTTTTCTGTTAAAATACGGTATTGCGATCTTATAGGATCAAAACGTTTCACAATTTCGAATTTAAGATTTACAACTTCTGGACCCTTTGAAAATTCCTGTCATGTCCCTACTTGATGTCAAATGGTGAATATGGTCCATAGTTGCTGTATTTCTTTATTATCGAATAAGTCCCATTTGAGCTGACGCCCATGGGACTGAATAATGTTTTATAGTTCAAAATTTAAACTTGTGTAAATTACTGAGGAGTCGGCCTGATACAGTGTGATAATTCATTTGGCATTAGTAAGAGTATAATAACAATGTGATTTATGTACCATAGATATGCACTCATAGTTAAACATTGTTTAAAATAAGCGCTAATAAATGCAATTTATAGGACAATAATTTGTAAAGAAATATTTTTGACAAGCTGAAATTAGAGCTGCAACAGCGGATGTATTGGGAGTAATACGGTAACGGGTTAAACGTTTGTGTTTGATAATTTCTTCTTTATCGTTTAGTGTCCAATTTATTGTTGTCCCGTTTTGTTCTAGCTGCAGGATTCCATTTTGGATTTTAAATTTTGATCCAGGTTGGTTTTATTTTTCTTAATGGGCGTATTTAAGCAGTAATTTAATAAGTCGGTGTTCTTGTGGAGTATGCGCTTGGCATATACCGATTTTTAGAGTTGATGTTGATAAAATATTTTGGAGTTGAACTCTTGTAATTTTATCCTTGTCGTTCATTCCTATTAGGTGAAGAAATATTGGGCAGAAGGCTCTATGTTTAGGACGTCCCATACGGTAGCCGTAGTCAATCTCGATGTCTTTAAGACTCAAAGTATGAAGATGATGTTAGACTTTAGATTTTGTTTCAGTTTTATTTTCATTCATTTTTTTGGGTACGTTGAAAATCATTAGGTTCTTATTATTATTGAAGCGCTTTTAAAGCATTTTAATCCCATCGACTTTTTTTTCGTTGTCTTTTGTCAATTTTGTAATTTCAGTGTTAGCTAGGTGATTTCAGTGAAAAGTAGGTTGTGGATACACTTATGATAACCTGTTTTATAGTTATTTGCTTACTTATAATTAGATAGTTAAGATAACTCACAGAAATCAATATACACGAGTTAGGTAGTTTTTAATTTCCGTTGGAATAAACTGTTGGATGAACAACGGATATTATGTATACGACATTGTAGACAAAATATTTCATTTAGGTTTCCTTCCTTTAAGAGTTTTGTAAAACTACTTCTACCATTGAAGACTGCATATTATAGATCAGCTTTTACCACATAGATTAAAGACAGCATGACTTGAGCTTGCTTGGGGGAGTCTATACCAGTATAAAAAGTACGTGCGCTGGAAATTGATTACTTATAATACAACCGTAGGCAGCATGACGAAACTCAAAACTTGCACGTTGTGTGAAAATAAAATTAGGACATTTAAACAAAACTTCGTGTGCTTACTGTTAGCAGAATTTTCATGGAACGTGCTTAATTTCAAATTAGAAAAAAAAAGAATTAAATAATTTTATAAGAATTCAAAAACAAATTGAAATATGAATAATTCTTACGGATAAAATCGAAATCTAAACTTAAATCTATTCATTCAATATTATTATAATTGAAATCCTAATGTTAATCTAATTATTTTTTATTTATGAAATCGGACTGACTTTTTAATAGATAATAATAATAATAATAATTTATTCATCAAGTTGATATTTGGCCACAAGTCCTTAGAACCACCACGCTTGTCATGTTTATTGTTTCACATTGTCATACAATAAGAAATAAAAATGTTTAACAATCTGTTTGTGTGTGTAGTTGCCTATCCTTGGTAAGTAGAAATATGTTTTTTTAAATGTGTTATTTAAAAGTTTTGTTTTTGTTTGTATATTAGGTGTTGGCTTCTGTAATTTGGCTTTTAGTTGTACTTACCTCTTGTATTAATTTTAATTTGGTCCAAAAGTTATACATCAGGATTACAGTGTCTGGCTTCAAATTGTGATCGCAAAACTATTTTTCAATAAATGCCGATTTTGTCACTTGATTGAAGTTAATGTTGAGATTATTTCTTGCTTGTGCGTGTAGTGGACACATGGCTAGGACATTATATACATCTTCCTGCGCACTTGGATGATTCTTTGGATTTCCATATTCGGTTTATGGCTGCTAATATGATTGTGATTCCTTTAAATTTCAATAACGGATGCCCAAATTGCAGCTGCTGAGGTTATTTAATAACATTTCAGGGAACATGTTTGTTGTAAACCGAGCATCGGTTTGCTTGTGTTTTCAATTTTAAGTAATGTGTTAGGTTAAGTGAAGATATAATAAGCTGTACGTCTTTATTGATACAGTTCTGTTTACCTAATGTTATAAGGTGCTTTGCATTTTCCAGTAGATATGTGTCAGTTAACAGTCCAAATTCAGTAGCTAACCCCATTTCCGTAAAAAGATGTTTTAGTTTCAGCATCCAGTTGTGCTTAGGATTGTTTGATTTTAAATTTCTTAATTCGAGATAGCAATTATAGCTAAGTGAATTTTGTCTATTTCCAAAGACGCTTTCTTGTAGAAACTTAATAGTACTTTTAAATATGTCGAATTTTATTGATACAGTGTCCGTTTCCAGCCGTAGTATATGATCTGGTGTAGATTTATGGTTGCCACTAGCGACCTTTACAATTGAGTTTGAAACATTTCAAGTTCATCCATGTTTGTAATTCACCACATTGGAGCTGCATACAACACTATTGATTTCACTAGAGCCTTGAATAGATTTTTTCTGATTTCAAGATTTTTACTTTTTGTTTTTTTGAGTAGTATGTATAATTGTTTCAATGTCGATATTGCTTTTAAAATAAACTGATTTTTGGCTGCATCAAAATTTGAGTTGCTGGTCATTGGAATATCTAGGTAGACTTATTTATCAACTTGTTCAATAAATTTGTCACCTAAATACAGTCTAGAGTTCTTGATTTCATTTTTAATTCTTGAATTCTTTTGAAATATTATCATTTTTTATTTGTCAGGTTTACTTTTAAGCTATTTTTGTCAAAGAATTTCTTTAAAATGTTGACTTTCTTTTGTAGTTATCCAGGCGTTTGTGCGGTTAAGATAATATGATCTGCGTATAATAGTATTAGTATTTTGATTGCGGTCATTGTTATACCTAGGCATTCACTTTCGTCAAGATCTTTAACTAGGTCATCTAACAAATTGTAAGTATAAATTAAATAAGTTTGGAGACAATGAATCTCCTTGAAGCACTCCGATTAAAATTTCAATCCATTCTGTAAAACTGAGTTCGGTGCGTGCTCTGGTTTTCACGCTGTTATACAATTTTATGATTATTTGTATGTACTTTTGGCTTACTCCTTTTTCTTCCAGTTTCTCTCACAGTTTGCTGTAATATGCTGTCCAACGCTTGGCTTAGGTCAATGAACAGAGCAAAAAGATAGTTATAGCTGTGTTTGTCGATGAACTTTTGTACTACTGACAATAATCAAAAAATATTATCTTGACAGCTTGTGTTTTTGCTGTAGGCTGCACAATTTTCCGCTAACGTCTTGTGTTTATTGCACCAAAGCTGCAGTCGTTCTTTGGTTCCAGTGTTGAGCAATGACACTGGTTTGTAGTTGGTTGGATTTTCTGGATCACATTTTTTGTATATTGGTATTATAGTAATTTTGTGCCATCTGCTTCGTACCTGTTTTGATTTCCAAATATCATTAAAAATATTTGTCAAGGATGCTAAATGATCTGGATTAAAGTTTTTCCAAACTTCGTTTGGAATTCTGTCACAACCCGGTGCTATTTTTAAGACCAGTTTTTTATTACCTTCATAACTTCATAAAGTGTAATTACTGTGTCCAATATAGTGTCCTCATTTTGATTCGAATTATTTAATTCATATTTGTGTATTTCTGGCAATGTGATTGAAGATATGTAGTAATTTTGCCATTGATTAAGGCTTATGTTGTTTGGCTAATATGTCGCTTGTTTTGTTCGAAATATGTTGACTGCATTTCAAAAGTCTCTAGAAGATTTAGAGTTAGAAATTGCGTCTCTGATGTGTTCATAAAACTTCATTTTAGCGTTCCGGGTCATAATTCTGTATTTTTGTTTAATTTTGCTATATATCTCAAACGCTTTCTCTCTAAATGGTGTGCCACAGTTGTTTTTGAGTTTTTGTATTTCCCGTATTGCCTTATTACAGTTTTGCTTAGCAATCGTACAGTCTTTATTAAACCATCAGGGTCCCCATACTATTGGTCATTTAAAACTGATCTCTCTTAACATTCAAGTTTTTCTCGCTGCCTTAGTTACCTCTTCTCTAAACTTTCGTTAATAAGATTCTATGAGTTTAATTTACTTTCTAGGTGCTTCAAAATTTTAAGTTTACCTAAAGCGTTCCATTGTATTTTATTATACGTACCGAATGCGGTTGATGGTTTGTTTTTCTAGTTGATAGTTACAGTGAGATGCCCGTGGTCTGAGTGGAGATTGATAACAATGTTGAGATCTCAGATTCGTGATACAACTGATTGAGTTAAGAAACACAGGTCTACTTGGCTGCATCCTTTTTTTGATGGATAATAAAATCCTAAATAGTGTTTCTATTATTGCTATCCAAATTTAAATATAAATACGTCATATTGATGAATTCAAAATACTAATCTAAATCTAGTTTTTTCCTTAGTAATGTAAAATCAAAATTAAAATCTTACTTACTTGTTGCTTATAAAACTATTCAAATTTAAATCCGAATCTAATTGTAAGTAATAATATTCTTCGCTGTATTTAATTATGTAGAACTCTTTAAGCTGGCGGGAGGAAGTTGCCATTCCATTATCAGGAACAAGTTAAAAAACTATGCAGATCTACTATCAAAGCTTTTGTAGAATTTTCAAACCCTAGTTTTAACAATAACTTTGGTATCAAATAGAACCCTGAATTTCTAGACATCTGGGTTTCAGCACATAAAAAAAGATTATTTAAAGCAGATAAGTTTTGTACTAATATAATAAAGTGTTATCACAAAAGACTCAAATTCAGAATTTAAGGAATCGATTAGCTCTACCTGATAGCGCCTTTACAGCTTTAGACAAACGTTTAGCTAAACAAAAACAAAATTCAAACAACCAAAATGCAAAATTTAACAATTTAGGTAAGTTGTTAAATCAAAATCAAGAAGAGGGTTGTAAAGCCCTAAAAGCACAAATTAACAGCAAGATTCCAAGAAGAAAATACAAGCTTAAAAGAGAAGCTACAAGATGTTGAACAATTAGTTGTTTGCCTTAATAATGAAATATTAGGCCTACAAGCAACCACTCTTTAATATATCCTACATGTGTTAAAAATATGGTTAGTGCAGAAATTGTAAAACTAGAACAAACTAATAAAACCCTTGAACGAGAAAAAACTAATTTAAAAAAAGAAATCGAGAGGCTGATAATATCAATAAATTGAGTTAATTAAAAATCTTTAAGCTTAGAGAAACTATTTAAAACGTCGAACATAAAAAAACAAATTTTAAAGCAAAAATAAGAAATTATTACAAAAAAGAAATTGATACAAATCAAATATTAACGGATGCAAAATATAAAAATCCGGCGCTCGCGCCGGATTTGGCAACCGTAGGCCCGAAGTAGATGCTGAGCTTTAGCGAACATTGGCTTCAACAAAGGAGCAAGATAACTTGAGTAACGCTAAAATATGACCTATGAAGTAAAGGTACTCTATTGAAACGGTGATGGTTGCTCCTAAATTTAAACTTCGCAATTTTGTAATTTGAATAAAATCAGTTAATTCGTGCGAGTGCGAATTGTAGCGTGCTTACCACAAGTTGACAGACAGAACCGACAAACCCATTTAAAAACATGCTTAAGGTCTAGACAAAGGTGGTAATAAATAGTTGATAATTTGGTTGACATCAATTATGGACCATCCCTGGCCCAATCGTTAGAACCGAGAGGGCAGAGGAGATGACAATAAAGTCCTCAAAATAACGAATGCATCATGTCTATGCAATTATAGTCGTTCCGTGCCCGGTATAAATTGACCATTATTGACATTTTTGAGCGACGGAAAGCAGGTGGCAAGAGGTTTTCCGGTTGTACAAATGGCGTAGGTATGACTTGAGACGTACAATTATACATCGAAACCTTGGGCTTGGTAAAAGAGGTGCCGGTGAAAACGCTCCTTGAACTACAATGCTTGTTACGCGTGGGCTGAATGCCAGTGGTATAAATACGAGTCGCAGGGGTACAAGCAGTACGGTTGCGAATAGTAGAAATTCGTATGGTATTATTACGAGTGGTACTAGAATACGTATGAGCATGTCATGTAGCTTGAAAAAAATTTCAATGCTTGAAATGAGGGTAGTTAAAGCTACGATATTTGAAGGACGTCATTATGGACGATCCCTGCTACAACCTATATAGGTATCTATGTTCATAACATGTAGTTCAAATAGGTTGGAAAAAATATTAAAGTTGAAAATAATGGTACTTAAAACTATGATATTTAAAGGACGTCAATTATGGACGATCCCTGAATATCTATAACATATTTCCTGCGTGTCTGACGTAGCAAACCACAGACCATTGAAAACTGTAGCTGAGAATGGTTGGCAATGTACTATAAGATATACTTGTATTCGCCCCACAGAACTTTAAAATTACTTACGTATGTACGTACATTCTCTATTTGTTTACACTTATCTATCGGTTTTTGAAAAGCTCACTTTTCTGAGTTTTGACATGGGTCTAGTTAACTCGTAATTGTGAAGAAATGGTCAGTCCGATCAAATTGAAAAAACAATACAGACCAGCCGGCTCGCATTTGTGATCGTTCAAAAACATTTTGAAGGCCATCGCTTGAAAGCTGTGACCTGTAGTGTGCGGCCAACAGACGGACGGATATGACCATTTTATAAGATGCTTAAGCTCAGCATCTTAAAATCCGGCGCTTCGCGCCGGATTTGGCGACCGTGGGCCCAAAGTAGATGCTGAGCTAACCTCAAGTTGGCTTGGTCACTGGTAAACAATACTTTTGTAGTAAAGCTAAAATGAAGCTCTCGCAGTCAGCGCCAGCAAAAGTAGGCTAATTACAAGTTTTGCTGGTTAAAAAAGCTGGATGGTAATATTTAAACAACCTCATTTAAGAACGATGCCTTACCATATTTAAGCCACGTATGTATGTCCGTGATATGTATTAATAAAGGAGGATCTGTAAAAAGGTGATGTTTGAAAGACGTACGGGATAACCAATACTATGTATGAGCTATATGCTTATGTACGTCAAGTGAGGAAGTTGGATGCCAAAAAGCTGAGTTGGTAATCAAAGCCTGCTGACCAGACCTGCGAATGAAGATCTTCGAATTCGACACTGCAGTCCCAAACTCCCGACCACAATACGACAATACTTGGCTGCGCTGTGAACGTACATAGATAAATACCTTCACTTGCAATGTAAATTCGTAAAAAGGTTTCGTGCATTTTATTAGCAAAACATGACAAGCTCACACCTCTGTGTCCCGTCTCCATGAATTGTCACCTGTTTTGTTTTACTTTAAAACATGATTTTAACATTGGTCCAAAAACTATACAGCACTTTTTCCTTAAACTTGCAGACGATAGAAAGTTGTTTGCATTTAATCCGTTCAATAATGTAATTTGTAACATGTGACCTGTAGCGTGTAATCTGCAACCATATAGACAGACAGACAGACAAACCAACCAACAGACAGCCAACACTATTCTAATAGATGCATGCTCAGCATCTAAAAAAATTAATGTTGGAGATAGGGGTACTTAAAATTATGATATTTGAAGAACGTCATTATGGACGATCCATTAATATCTATAACCAATATAGGTAAGTTTATTAGGTGTTGGTAAAACAGGTTGGAAAAAAATATAAAGTTAAAAATGGGGGTGGGGGTACTTTAAATTATGATATTTGAAGGACGTCATTATAGACGATCCCTGACTATCTATAACCAATAAAGGGAAGTTTATTAAATGTAGGTAAAACAGGTTGGAAACAAATTTAAAGATAAAAATGGGGGTGGGGGTACTAAAAACTATGATATTTGAAGGACGTCATTATGGACGAACCCTGAATATCTATAACCAATATAGGAAACTTTATTACGTGTTTGTAAAATAGGTTAGATAAAAATTCAAAGTTATAAGTGGGGGTACTGCAAACTACAATATTTGATGGACGTCATTATGGACGATCCCTGAATATGTATAATCTATATACTGAATATCTATAATGTATTACCTGCGTGTCTGCCGCAACAGACTACAGACCATTGAAAACTGTAGCTGAGAATTGTTGGGTTTGTACGATGAGATATACTTGTATTCGCCGCGCAGAGCTTTCAAATTACGTGGTATGTACATTAATTCTCTATTTGTTTACACGCATGTATCCGTTTTTAAAAAGCTTACTTTTCTGACTTTTGACATGGGTCCATTAACTGTTAATTGTGAAGTAATGGTGTGTCCGATCAAAGTAAAAAAACAATACGGACCTGCCTGCTCGCATTTCTGATCGGTTAAAACTTGTTTGAAGTTAATGGCTTCAAAACTGTGACTTGTAGTGTACGGCCAACAGACGGACGGACGGACGGACGGACGGGCTTGACCATTTCATTAGATGCTTAAGCTCAGCATCTAAAAAAGGAAAACTAAACAATCCGGCGCTTCGCGCCGAATTTGGCACCCGTGGGTCCGAAGTAGATGCTGAGCTTCAGCAAACATTGGCTTCAACAAAGGAACAAGATAACTTCAGTGTCGCTAAAATATGATCTATAGAGTAAATATATTTCATTTAAACGGTGGTGGTTACTCAATTTAATTTTTGCAACATTTTCCCAATAAACTTTTTAATTATAATAAAATTAGTTTATTAGTGCGGGTGCTGCTTGTAGCGTGCTTACTTCGGAATGACAGACAAACAGTCAAACCCATTTCAACACATGCTGAAGGTCTGTACAAAGGTGGTTATGAATAGTTGATACTTTGGTTGACATCAATTATGGACTATCCCCGACTCAAACTTTAGCACCGAGAGGGCAGAGGGGATGGCAATAAACACCCCAAAACAACGGGTGCACCATGTCTATGCAACTATAAGCGTGCTGAGCCGAGTGTAAATTTACCACGGGGGTGGGGCGGTAATAATAAGGTGATCATTTTGTTGACATCGTTTATGGATCATATCTAAGTTGTTGTAATTACATGGGAGGGGGCTGGTACAAATTAGGTGATAAATCTGTTGACATCATTTTTAATGTCATCTACGTGCCATCTGTATGTTATTTACATTTATATAATGGTTAAATTAACGAGATGGGGATTTATAAAATAGTGTTGTATGAACTACGTTGTTTATGGACGATCCCCATGGGTCGTATGCACTTAAATTCATGTGTATGTAACACGTATCGAGCTGCACACCTATGTTCAATATTTAAAAGTATTTGTAAATTTCTATTATGTATTTGAAACTTTTGAGACCATGTTCTTTTGACATATTGTAATGACGTTTTTGGCCATGAAAATAGGTCTGATTGCAGAATAGTAACATCTAATCTTAAATACCATCGATTATGTAATGATTACACTAATCGATAGGGATCTGTAAAATAGTTATTTAAATGACGTCATTTACATACAACATGTATACAAAAGATAATTTGTTATTGAAGAAATAGTTAACATTTGGGTAACGCCATTTGCATATCTTTGTATTTAGAGAGTTTTGATTTGGGCGGCCTCATTTATGGATCATCCCAATAAAAACGTATAACATTAGGTGACGTTATTTATTAACCCTGCTAATAAAACAGTTATATGGACCATGCCAATAAAATCGTGAAAATCCAGGTTACGTCATTTATGGGTTTTGCCACTAAGAGTAAAAATTTTGGCGACGTCATTCACGAAACCATCCCAATAAAACAATAACGCAATCATTTTTACTGTGTGGGTACTCTGGATTTTTAGATGCTGAGCAAGCATCTATTGGTCTGGTGTGTGTCTGTCTGTCACAATGTCGGTTGGTCGCACGCTACAGGTCGCATTTTTGAAGCTTTTAAATTCAAATAACTTTTA
>JAQFZE010004457.1:0-11243 GCA_034695245.1 Dicyrtomina saundersi
CTCTAGAAAAAGTGTCCATTCCTGGAAATCAGTGTTAATTCACTGTGAGTTTGTGACAATAAAGCGATTATTTATTTTATTTATTTTATTTTTATTTACATAAACAAAATTATGTTTGTAAAATTTGTGCTCTTTTTTTCTTTTCTTCTTTTATTTTGATTTTTTTTTTGCCAAACGAGAAAAAACCCGACGACGAAATCAATATTATAGATATTGTACATGTTATTTTGCGTAAGTAGTATGTATTTACATTAGAATTGATTGTTTTTTTTTTGTTGGTAGTAATACTCTGTACTGTTTACTATATATATTGTAAAAAAAAAGGGATTCGAACTCGATATATTAATCTTTTATTTATACTATTATTATTATTGTAAAACGTATTTTCGTTTTGTATTTATGTACCTACCTACTGTATACTGTATATACTCCCATGTTTCCCATAGAATATTATGTATATGTTATGTAGTTTCTCGTTTTCGTTATATTTTGCGTTAAATCACTTACGTAATAAAGTAGTTTTTAGCGATGCCATTTCACGTTGACGATAATATATATTACATGTATGATAACGGTAACGGTAAGAATGAACAATCACATTAATTATAAATTAATTAATTAAATATTATATATCATAGGTATGTACTAATGTACTAACTAAAACTCTGACAAATATTCGAATTTAAATCTTAAGTACTTACCATTAGACCCTTTTGACATATGAACTCTGAATTTACAAAAAAAAATGAACCAGTTGATGATAAAATGCTTTACAAAATAATGTTTTACAAAAATTAATGGAAAGAAGATTTAAATTGTAAGTTGGAAAAACTGGAAAAACGGACCCTGACAAAAAGAACATAGAACTATACCTAAGTGAAGTAAGGACGACAGGACAGTAATAATATGAGACACAAACGACGACCGGATGACCCGCACCGGCACCGGCACCGGACCGAGACGAACGTGAGGAGAAAAAGGAGAAATATACATATAGCAGAATAGTTAATTATGTACTGATTATCTTTTAGAATATGTATTGAATTGTGTGTATAGTATATTATTGATTAAAGTTAAGGGTATATTATATAAGTTATCTATAGGAAAGGAAATAAAGTACGTGCGTTACTCTACGAATTACAATTACGAGTACGTATTTAATGAATTAATCTTAAGGGATGTATTCGTACGTATAATATAGGTAGTAATAATATATTATATTAAAATATTACAATTATATCATATGAGGAAATAAATTTTAATTAATACAAAAAATAAATTCCCAGTGCGTTCCAAACCAACAACTTGCAAAATTCTACATGTGATCAACAAATTTTGATTTCCATATTTTCATATTAAGACAATAATTAAGACGCATTCATATGGCTCCATTTGCTTGGCTTTAAACACATGCTTAAGTTTCTGGTTGAACTATTGTAATTTTCATGTATTTCGAATATCTTGCTGGAATTTTAAAATTAACTTGTTTTTTTTGAAATTGAATTGAATATTGATTGAATTTTAAAAAAAATAAAGGCGCCCTGCCGTCACTTGAGTGAATTTGACTGCTATCCTTGAAAAGTTGGAGTGCCCGGGAACTTTTCAAATTTCTGCCTCCAATGCTTTCGAGTCTTTTCAGTTTTTCAGTTTCTGGTTTGAATATTTCGATTTCGATTTCATTTCATGGAGCCAACTGTCTGTCTCCTGGCTGAACCTAAACTGAAACTGCTCACTGAACACAGAAGCAGTTGACCTATAAAGTTAATTACAAGTTACTAATTAAAAATCAAATATAGCTTCTTCCCACAACATACAGTCACACAATTGAAAGACAAGAGTCAGCCTTGATGCAGGTTCATCAAAGGCCATATAAGCGACCACGACGGGACGACGGAATCCGGAAGGTAGAAACTCACGGCTACGGTTTACCGTAACCGTAATAGCAACCCGGTCCAGGTCATCACTCGTGTACCTGGAAGTTGGAAGTTGTTGAGCCTTTCTCTTTTTCGAGGGACAACGGTGAAGGTTTCAAGGGGAAAAGTGCCTTATTTATCAGAAACCAAAACCAACCCGTGACCAGCACCAGCACCAGCTATCCCACGTCCCACATTTAACATTATCTCAGGAAGGACCGAACTCAATATGTAAGATTTCAACTGTATTTTGTTTTCATTAACATCCCTGAATCCCAGTTTCATATTTTCATTTTTCCGTCATCCCTTATTTTAAAAGAAACAGGATTTTGGATTTGAGGGTATCATTTTTTGATGTGACTATTTGACGATTTAAATATAGCCCAAAATTTAATAAAATGCGGCGATCAGACATCAATTTCATTCACATTGTCTATTGCTTGATTAAGTTTGGTAATTTTGATAGTTGAATATTGGAGGAGTAGCATAAATTGGATACGAAACAATAACTTGTCGTTAGTCATGAATGATGCGGTTGCGGCGATTACTTTGTGGACTGTTGACATTTTGATATTGACCGTTTTAGGGAGAGCCGGAAAGTAGGGATGGGTTTGAAGAAGGGACTCGTGGAGAAGAAGCAATTCAAGACAATCGTTTTGGTGAATTTGGAAGAAGAATTACTGAGTCGACCCGTGCTTGAGAGTCATTTCTCTAAATATGGACAAATTCTTAAGATGCATGTCAGTCTCAAGAATAAGAATGCGGTCATCAGCTTTGCCAAAGCGGTTAGAATTAACAGTCCAATCTTTTCTTCAATCTCACTTACATTTTTTTATCTTACTTCAAATTTGTATTTGTTCTTAAAGTAACTCAGTTGCCGATTTGGAACACGGGAAAACTGTATTTTTCTGTGTTTAAACAAGTGTAAATATACCGCATTCTAAGCTCTCTTAAAGTTGTAAACTATGCATTTTACTTTCAAAAATGTGCAATTTCAGTATTTTAATCTTTCAAAAAAGTGCAATTTCAGCATTTTAAACTTTCAAAAAAGTGCAATTTCCGTATTTTAAACTTTCAAAAAAGTGCAATTTCAGCATTTCTAACTTTCAAAAAAGTGCAATTTCAGTATTTTAATCTTTCAAAAAAGTGCAAAACTATCATGTTATCACTTTAAAAACAGTCTAAACATACGATACTTAGCTTTATTGTTTCAAAAAAGTAGTGTAATTAATTAATTTGTAATTTAATTAGTATCTCTTGACCTGCGTGTTTGTTTAGAGCGAAGCAAAAGCTGCGAAGGAGCAAGGTGGTTTAATTCTCCCACACAAGCCACCAGTGAAAATGTTCTACACAGAGAAAGGGTTGGAGGGTGGACGGAGTCGCCCTCTGCAACGAACCATATCTTCCATTAAAGCTCCGTCCTCCCCATCGTCTGGGTCATCCTCAACCCCACCCACCCCCATCCAAGCACCCAGCACCTCCTCAGCTCTCAAACCCACACCCATCAAAGTCGTTCAGAGTGCCAAAGCAATTCCGAGTCTTGCATCTGTCGTGGCTCAGCAACAGCAACATCCACATCATCAGCCACATCCGAATCCTCATGCTCCCCATGGGGATCGAGACCCGCACTGCTTCTACCCGGACACACCAGAAGCACAAGAACTTTATTCCAAACGGGCCGTCACAGCTGAGGAGCGCTACAGACTACTTGAGGCCAGAGACAAAATGATTCGAGCGAGTAAGTTCATGTTTCATTCTTATTCTTTTCAATGAGGTCCTAATAACACAACGGTTTCTGCACTTTCAAAAAGGTGTAAATACTGCGTATTTTATACTTTCAAAAACATGCAAATACTGTAGTTTGAACTTCCAAAAAGGTGCAAATATCGTATTTTGTATTTTTAAAAAGGTGTAGATGCCGCATTTAGAACTTTTAAAAACGCGCTAATTACTGTATTTTGAACTTCCAAAAACGTGTAGTTACTGTATTTTGTACTTCCAAAAACGTGTAATTACTGTATTTTGTAATTTCAAAAACGTGTAATTACTGTATTTTGTACTTTCAGAAACATGCAAATTCTGTAGTTTGAACTTCTAAAAAGGTGTAAAGGTTATTTTTTGCTCTTTCAAAAAGGTGTAATTATCGTATTTGGAATTTTCAAAAACGTGTAAATACTGTTTTTTGCACTTTCAATTCTGTGTACATACCCTTAAAAGCTATTACAATAACGTATCGCTAACTATTTTATTCATCCAGTCGCAGTCCAAAAGGCTCTGGGACTACGTTTAAAAAAAGGATTGCTTTTTGAAGCATTTCACGTTTTAAATGCATTTAAAATCATAATGATGAATGTTGTTGATTTGACTGTATCTAGGAAATCCAAAGGTAAAGATGAGAGTGGAATTTGCAGTGAAGCTCTCGGGTACTTGCCCGGACATGTGTCCCGAGAAAGAGCGCTACATGCGGGAAGCTCAGCGACAGTTGACGCCCTTTGAAATCATCGCGTCCTCCGGGCGGGACATGGAGGTGGATCATCGTCTCGCAGTCAAAGCCTATACTCGAAGCTCTGCGGATCAGGAGGAGCCTCTTTCCCATGAGCTCCGGCCGAGCTCCATCCTTGAAATGTCACTCAGCTACATCCTTCATAATATAATTCCGAAAGTGGATCAACTTGAGGATCTTTCAAATTGGTACAATTTTGTGTGGGATCGGACACGAAGTATTCGGAAAGAGATCACACAGCAGCAGCTCTGTGATCTTCGTGCAGTGGCCATGATGGAGAAATGTGCTCGTTTCCATATTTACTGCTCCTCACGACTCTGTGAGTTGGATCGTCATGCTTTTGAGATGAAATTAAATGATGAAAATTTGATGAAATGTCTCCAGAGTTTGGAGCACATGTACACAGACTTGAACCTCATGGGGATCGCTTGTCCGAATGAGGCCGAGTTTCGAGCTTATCAAATTCTCATGAATCTCAACGAAGGGGATTTTCTCTGGTATTTCTTTAAATTAATTGTGCTTTACTAATATGTAATAAAACTAAAAATGTTTTTCCATGAATATTGAAGACTTTTTTCGCTGTCGTATTTTTTTTTGTCTTTCAGGGAAATTCAGCAAAAACCAGATTGTGTTCGAATATCATCTCATGTTCAATTTGCTGTTAAAATCCATATGGCCATGTTTGAAAAAAATTACTCGCAATTTTTTAAATTAGTCCGCTCCGCCCCATACCTCACCTCTTGTATCCTTCATCGATATTTCTTTCAAGTTCGCTCCACGGCACTCAGGACCATTTTCAAAGCCTACTCAATACATAATAAATCTGAGAATTATGTACGTGTCTTTTTTCCTTTTTTTCATAACTTTTAGTGTTAACTTTGATAATTTCATAACTCATAATTTTTGAACTGAATTTTCAATTCTATTTCCAGACTTCTTTGTCGGCAGTTCAGCGAGTGTTGGGTTTTGTTACAGACCAGCCAACTGTTTTCCAGTATTTTTGCTCGTCACATGGCGTGAGTTGTGACTTCGACAAAGACCGGATTACATTGAGTAAGAAAACTTTTGATATGCCCGACTGTCCTTCAATTGCCCGGGAGTATTATTTGATTGAATCCAAGTTGGACCAACCCGTAAGTTCCTCTTTTCTTACTTACATAATATCGTGTGTTAAGAACCGAAATGACCCATATCCATTTTTAGCTAAAAACAATATCCACCATTTACAAAAACATTGTAAAATAATTCTCGAAAGCATTTAAAATGGAACATTTTCCACTTTTAAAAAATATGCAAATAGAACATTTTACACTTTTTAAAAAATACATAAATAGAACATTTTGAACTTTTTAAAACATGCAAATAGAACATTTTACACATTTTAAAAACATGCAAATAGAATATTTTACGAATTAGAAAACTCGTAATTAACATTTTACACAATGTTTTTCATTTTGTTTTTATGACATAGCTCATTTTGTTTCTAGATTAAATTGGAAATGGGTCATTTTAGTTCTTCACAGACGATATGCACAATTATGTATGGCTAAAACAGAATTTTGGTCTCAATGTTGTTAACTTTCATAAAATTTATTGGATATTTTGTATAATTATTGCTAAAATTTGGATTATTGTAGATAAATGTGATTTTGAACGGCGGGCCCCTTGGGAAAAATCCATATCCAGATCATTCTCCCCACACAAGTTTTAATGAGCAGGGTTATTTAATTCCTGGAGAATTAATCGGAGTTCCAGTGAAGAGCAAGGACTCGAAAGTCTCCCTCGTCCAGCCCCAGCAGCAGCAACCCCCGCCACCACCACATCCTCCTCCGGTCCCCGTATCCACTGCATCCGCCGCAAATTTCTCCTGGACACTCCCATCTACGTCACCAGCTGGCGGCATCACGACTGGAGCTGCGGTAGCGGGTTCGAGTACCCCTATTTTCCCCGCCGCGTCATCAGCAGCAGCAGGAGGGAGGTTTCCATTCAAGCCGTTTGCGACCCCTAGCACTCTAATTGGGACCGGAACCGTAACCGGGCCAGGTGGACTGGGTAGTGACGTATTTGCAAAGCCTTCCCCTGTTTTCCCTCCACCCACCGGGACCGGGCTTGGCGGTGTGGCTCCTCCTCCTCCTCTCCCTCCTCCTCATGGTTCTTCTACGTCTTCTTCTAGTGCCAGCGGCGGCTCAGTCACCTCAATTTTTGGCGGTAGTTTTCAGGGAAGTAGTAGTAGTGCTCCTGCTTTTGACCGGAACCGGAGCCAGACCAAGTTGTTTATACCTCCTACTGTGGATGTTTCGGAACTAAATCCATTTGATCCGTCTGTACGAAACAACATAAGAAAAAATTTTGAGCATCAAAAACGATTGAAGGATGAGCGACTTGGGAGAGCGAGCGAGACCGTTTACAATAAAATGGTGGTTCAAGAGTCCGAGCGCATCGCTCACGGTTGTCAGCGTCAAGCTCAGATGGAGCGTCATAAGAAAGTTCAGCGGCAACTTTTGCTCGAAAAAACTTCACATCGAATTTATAGCCAGGTTTACTAACATTACTAACTCTTATTTTTCCTAGTGAATATTTTAACTACTGGAATTTTTTAGTTGTATTTAAAGGGTTAAATTAAATTTCCTTGTTTGATTCACAGTTGGAGCAGAGAGTAATTGAGAACGTGCTTCAGATGCTCCTCGCACGGCGTCGACAAGTCCAGGTGATCGTCAACCGAAAGTGTGAGACTCTAAGAGATAAATTAGTGGAGGGCGTCGTGAGCAGGACCATTCTTCATTTATCCAAGGCTTGCTTCAGTCAAGCAAAGGCTGAACGGTATATTTCCGAATCCGATTTTCAAAATACGCAATTTATAATCAAAGTATTCCTCAATAAATCTCTTGTTCTTCTTTGTCGGATTACCATTCAGAGATGCCAAAATGCGAAGACTGGATGAGTTAATGGGGAGAATTCGTCTCAGATCCTGGCTGGGGAAATGGCGGAGATTTGTTGAGAGGCGGAAGGTGGAGCGTCAAGTTCGTTTGGAAGAGAAATTGAAAGAACTTGAGAATTTCCCGTCCTATCAAAACACACATCTGGCCTCACCGGAAGACATCCTCTTGTCGTGGTGTGGGGGACTGGGGGAGATCCCCAGGCTCAACAGTCCATTCTCAGGAATTTCGAATCAGAATCCACCACCGAACCCCAAATACAGTCCCACTTTACGTGAGCGAACCATTCCAACTGTACTTTGCTCTTGATTCTTGATTAGGTAGCTTTTTGTAATGAATTCGTATTTGACTGTTTTAATAATTTGTCTAGGCGGTTCACCTTCAAAGAGAGCCAAGTTGCCTGGAGATCACAATCAAAGTGAGGGAAGAGCCCAGGAGCGGGAAGAGATTCAATCGGATGACGACGAGCAAGTTCAAACTATTCTCCAGCTCTATGATTTCCCTGCTTGTAGCAACATGAATCAAGCATCTCCAGCCTCCATCCTCGCGTCCTGGTGTCGGCTCCAAGTTGAGCAGGAAAATCATTCTCCCGCTGGTAAAATAAAATACAACAGCAGATACCTTAATACCACAGCCGTCTTCAATATTTTTTTCTTCGTTTGTTTTCCTCTGTTTTATGTATGATTTCGTCTGTGAAGAATCAAAATGACCCATTTCCAATTTAAGCTACAATCAAAATGTGCTATGTCATAAAAACAAAATGAGACACATGCGTAGAATGTTAATTAGGAGTTTTTGTAAAGTGTAAAATGTTCTATTTACATGTTTTTGTTTTTGAAAAGTGTAAAATGTTCCATTTACATGTTTTTGAAAAGTGTAAAATGTTCTATTTACACGTTTTTGAAAAACTGCAATATGTTTGAATTACATGTTTTTGAAAAGTGTAAAATGTCCCATTTACATGTTTTTTAAAAGTGCAAAATGTTCCATTTACATGTTTTTGAAAAGTGTAAAATGTCCCATTTACATGTTTTTTAAAAGTGCAAAATATTCTATTTAAATGGTTTCAAGACATGTTTCAATATTTTTGTAGATAGTGGATATTGTTTTTAGCTAAAAATGGATATGGCTCATTTTGGTTCTTCAGAGACGACGATTTATATAAATTACTCAATTTTGACTTGTAGACTCAAAGAAAAGAAGACTGGATTTTAATGGGAGTGAATTCTTGGAGCCTTAACTATTTTTTTTACTCACGTTCAACGTTGGAGGGATCACCAGATAAACCTGTATCAATAACAATGTTGTGACACCCCTTGAAACTATGTATATTTATTTTATTAATAACTATTTTGTAACTATGTCATTGAGTGGTGTCCTACAGAGATATCACATGACTTGGTCTTATTATTACACTATCTAATAATTACAAACTACAATGTTACATAGTCCCTATGTACATGGACAATATATATAAATATATACAGTGTACTAATTAATTACATAGGAAAGTTTCCATTTTCGTTTTTACTTTTATAACCACAACATTTTTGTATAAGGTACTATTACAACTCCACAATGTGAATTATTCACATTATTGAGTCCTGAAATCCCCTTTAATTAAGTACCTCCAAGTACCTATATGTACCTTTAAGATTTAAGAGTGTAATTTAATTAATGTGAGTTAAGTAAATTACTTTAGTAATTTTAAAATTATTGAGATTTTTTTTGAACACATTATAATGTTCTTATTCAAATTGACACGGGATGGAGGTTGTAATAATTTTACTTCCGCCCAGGACCCAGGACGAAAGGAGGAAGGTCAATATCAGTGACCTCTACAAAACTACAAAATAACTTTGTACTATTTAGTGTGTGTATCTGTAAGAAGTGAAAATATTTTTACAATTTGAATTCAAGTCACAGAATACGAATGAATATGCCTACAATATAAAGAAACCAGTGAAGTGTATCAAGTATCAATGTCAGTTTCTCAACGCTTCTTAAATCTTAAAAGTGTAAAATGACACAATTTTTGTTAAAGTTAAAATCGTTGGGTTTTGTTATTGCCTTAAATGTTTTGAATTATATATTTATTTAATTAATTACTTATATATATTTAATTACTAACTAATTACTACATACCTATGTACGTTTACAAAACCATTACAAGAAATCAGGAAATTACATTTTTGATAATAAAGGGCCCTCAAAAAAACATTTGCTACATAATATGTAAATAGTTTATTAGCAGTAAGTAAGTAGCATTACTTTTATAGTTACACCTTTTAAAAAAATCCAGGGCCGGATAATGTGGCCAGCACAGGCAGCCCCCTCTTCGCTGCCTGAATTTTCTCAAAACGTGTAAATGGAACATTTTGCACTTTTCAAAAACATGCAAAATAAATTTTTTTGTACATTTCGAAAACATGGAAATAAAACATTTTCCACTTTTCTCAAAACATGTAAATAGAACATTTTGAACTTTTCTGAATCAAGTCAATCGAACATTTTGCACTTTTCTAAAACATGTAAATGCAACATTTTTGTTTACCAAAGAAAACCATCAATAAAATCTAAATGGTGTTTTTTTGTATGGAAACAAATTGCTGCCTAAAAGAAATTCCTTCGTCCGGCCCTGAAAAAATCACATTCTGTGTAGTATATGGGGAGATAGTTACATTTTAAATTTTGCACTTACTTAAAAATGATGCACTTACTTAGCGTGTCTACTTTGTGATTATGTGCTTCATGAAATTTAAATTATGTACGTAAATGACATGAGGAAAAAGTGTATGTAGGCTATTCAAGTATTTACTGAGCCAATTTAATAGGGAATTTTTTTTTCTGTGCTGCATATAAATTATGTGTGTCAAGTGTAATGGTGATGGTGGAATGGAGATGTGAGGAGGAGAGAAAGCATCGGGAGGCAGGGCATTATAATTCAATGAACATTATCATCTTTGTGTATAGTCCAATGTTTAATGTATAATATATTATGCTCAAGGTCTATATTTCGCGGTGCGGTGTACTTACGCTCAATATATGGATCCCCTTAATGTGTTTTACATTACAGGAGATTACAGATAACAATATTATAGCCGACGTAGACATGGTCTACATATTTTAAATATCTAGAAAAATTCCGACGCGGGTGCTGGTGCCGGTGCTGGTGCTGGCAGTCGTGTGGTGGTGGTTGGTGTGTGGGTCTGAGAGATATGATTGTGCGAGGACATTTATTGGCTCCGAGCCTCCATCCCCAATAATTAATCTATTATATTATGTACACAGCCCCATGCAGATCCAAAACCAGGGCCGGACGAAGGAATTGCTTTTAGGCAGCAATTTGTTTCCATACAAAAACCACCATTTTGATTTTATTCATGGGTTTCTTTGTAAAGCAAAATGTTGTATTTACATGTTTTTGAAAAGTGCAAAATGTTCGATTTACTTGATTCACAAAAGTGCCCGATGTTCTATTTACATGTTTTTGAACAGTCAAATTGTTCTATTCACATAATATGTTTTCGAAAAGTGCAAAATGTTCCATTTGCATGTTTTTGATAAACGTAAAATGTTTTATTTCCATGTTTTTGAAATGTACAAAAAAATTTATTTTGAATGTTTTTGAAAAGTCTCAATATTCTGTTTTAACATATTTTTGAAAAGTGCAAAATGTTCCATTTACATGTGTTTGAAAAGTGCAAAATGTTCCATTTACATGTGTTTGAAAAGTGCAAAATGTTCCATTTACATGTGTTTGAAAAGTGCAAAATGTTCTATTTACATGTTTTAAAAAAGTGTAAAATGTTCGATTTACATGTTTTTGAAAAGTGCAAAATTTTCTATTTACATGTTTTTGAAAAGTGCAAAATGTTCTGATTCCATGTT
>JAQFZE010004458.1:0-11242 GCA_034695245.1 Dicyrtomina saundersi
TGTTTGTTTGATCTCTTTGACTATCCCCCCAAAAGACTTGAGAGACGGTCTAAGATTCCTGTCGCCGGCACCTTGCTGCGTGGATTTATGCTACTCCTCTCATACTACCTACTCTATACCCTTGTAGATCTTTTTTGGCCCACCCTGTATCTTCCAATGTCCCTACGTATGTTCGCTCCTTGAATCCCTTGTTCCTTGCGCTAAAATACATTTTTCTTTATTGTCCTTTTAATTTTGACGCGCACTTTTCTATTAGAAACAAATCTTGTACTTTTACTCGATAGTCAATAGTATAGAGTAGTGTAGGTACTCCCATTTTTCACACGGGCTCCAAAAACCGTACGGGGGTTTTTCCATGAATTTTTTCTCATGTCATGTCACCCAGCAGCCAGACAGACGCAACTTTGATGAAAATGAGAACGAAATGCATAATCATTCCCATAGTTAGTAAGTAAGTAGTATATATATTTTGACTGTAATGTAGTTTATAGTTTCTTTTTCTTTCTTTTTTTTTTGGACAAACACATTTTGAGTGAAACTCAAAACGTGTCTGTGAACGTGCAAGTTTTTTTTCCTTTTTCGTGTATTGTTATTATTGGTGATGATGAACGTCTTGGCGGGGACAGAGACAGAAAGAATTTTTTTTTCAACTCATAATAATATTTTTACTAACTTATGAGTACAGGGAAAGGTCTGTCCCTGTTTAATGGGTTATGTATATATATATTCACATATTTTTGATTTGTTGGTTCCGACTCCGACTGTTATTACTCTTGCGGGATGCATTCCTCATGTCGATTCGGTAGTTATTGGATGGTCATATACCTTTTGTTGGGTCGTCTCATGGTGTTATAGTGTTAATCATAAAATGGCTTAAGTTATATGGGTATAAGGCTTTAAATTACTCTCGACTTGGATGGAATTCACCTTAATTCCACGTTTTGTCAAGGGTAAAAAATTTGTACAAAATATAATTGGGACTTTTGAAAGTTAATATATCCAATATATCAAGAAGGGAGGACATCCTATCTAATGTTAAAATATTTTATAGTGAGCTTATAATTTGAGTTTTTTTTACAATTTTTTTTTATTTAGTTTTTTTTTTGAGATGCACAATTACTTATATAGGTACTTCATGAAGAAGGGGTCTATATAGAATTAACATTGCGAACTATGTGGGTTACTAGTTTCATTTGACTGTCGCTATTTCCAGAGCTGCTTTTTTTTATAAGTGGAATGCCTCTAGGATTGAAGAGGGATGAAAATGAAAAGTTATTACGTAACTTATTCATTCCAAACAAACTAAAATAAGTATATGAATAAATATATTACATAGGTATATAGTTATGTAATATGGCTCTGCGGAAATCTGTATGTGTATGAATTGAAATTGCGGGCACAATAAGAGTCACATACCTTGACCCCGACATTTAGTATTGCTAATAAGACTGGTGTATATACGAACAAAGGTGAGAAATGAGCTGACATCCCCAACGTTCCCTCATCCTCTCGGCTCTTCTTTCTTGTAAATAATAAGGCTTAAGAAAGAAGAAGGAGAAGAAAAAAAACATTATGTGTGTGTGTGTGTGTGTCTGTGCATCATTTTATCTGCTGTATGAGAGCCGTGTCATGAGGTAGTAGTAGAGGTGGTGCGGTGTGGCTCTTATTTCATTTCATAATATGAACGAGAGAATCTCACGTCAGAGACGGAGAAGAGGACAGAAAGGGGTAGGAGTCGTCGTCGGGCGTCGGGAGAAGATGATGCACTCTCTGTATAATTGTATTATTGTACAGTGTCTACCTACATAATAATGTTGACAGGGAACAGGTTAGCCAGGAAGGCATGAAATATATGCTACCTACTTGTGAATTCTCCCTGACTTTCTTAACCACTGTCACTACTTAGTATATTATTCCTTGTTATTGTTATTCCATACTGTTCACTGTTCCATATAGATTGAGCGGTTTATCTTTTACGGAACATTTCGGCTCCCAGCTCCAATTGAAGATCCGTCGTCGTCGTCGTATACTTTATCTGTAGGTGTAGGTTCTCTCTCTCTTCCCTCGTGTTTATTGTTATTACAATATTATGTACTGCTGCAGCAGAGAGAGTGGGAAGATGGGTGGACAATGTCTGTAAGTCTGTAGGGATGTATGCAGAAGCTCAAGGAACGGCGTCTCATAACAATAATAATAAGCTTATATAATGCATTCTTTCCGGACATGAAGCATTATAGAATTTCAAATTCAAATTTATCATGTTTTAAACAGTTACATTATTGCGGAGTTGATTTATGTCTGTAGGCTGTTGTGATCTTAAATCAAAGTAAAAGACATGGAGCATATTTAGAGACAAAATGACAGATTACACATACACACACGCACTCTTCCTTCCTTCCTTAAGTCTCAGAGTCTGAGGAGTTAGTGGACAAAAGGGCCAAGTACAAATATGTGGAACGAATTCTTTGTGAGAAAAATAGCAAATTACGAAATAATAGGAACTGACTTCTCTCTCTCTCACTGATATTTTATGGTATTTATATAGTTTTTTTTTTCTTCTTCTTTTGAAGTCCTTCGAGATCGAGACTTTGTTGAGGGCAGGGGGAGTGCAGTACAGTACAGCACAGAACAGTAGTGCGTATGCCGAGTTATAGTTATAGCCGGGGTGGGAGCTGTAAGGGTGTATATGCAATTTGGAAACGAATGATTATTGTCGAATGGAGTAAATGATATTATTGCTATTGCTATATGGATAAAGTTTTAAGTGGGGAGAGTCACGAGGCCATGGGAACATTTCGTAGAAATGTATATAACTTTGAAATTTGAAGCTCAGCGGATCGACATCGGTTCTTCGGGTCCTTTATTGTGAGAGGTGAAGTGCTTAATGCTCCTGTCTACATGTACTACGATGTACCCATGCTTGTCTATGTACATAGTACATAGGGTATCGGAACGGAGTTGTATCTGGGAAATATTATTATGATGGGAAGCACAAGGAAGTTATAAGTTGGAGGGATCCACTCCTATACACAGGCTATACACAGAATCCTAAACTACTTGATTGCTCGTTTTCGTTTTGGGAAAGATCTCTTGTTTTTCAACATTGGGGAAGAGAAGAAAAAGAGACGAAATATTTGGAATGACTCTGCCCGTTGTTTTATTGGCCCCCCAAGATGTTTTCCTATAGTCGAGAGCTATACTTCTCTCAACACAGACCGCCTCTCCTTCAAAATTTCCTCGGTTCGTGAGGGAGTGTGGATAGTGGACGGACGGACGGACACGGAGAGCTCTGCACTAATAACATGCCGTCTCTCTCTCCCTCAATCTGTAGCTATCTATCTGGATCTGGATCTCTGCTTTATTTCCAATAACAGCTCATAAAAATTACGAGCAAATAAATACCTGCCACATCCATCCATGTAGTTGACCGTACCGAGTACCTAGTGTCCTCACTCTGTAGTATTGAGATGGTCATGACATGATGACATGACTTTGCAGTGTGTGTGTGTTGAAAGGGCAGGTTTAGTAGGTAGGTACATAATAATATTACTATTATTATTATTATATCACTCCATCTTATGTCTACACACTCCGTGGATGAAAATTAAATCGCAGTAACTTTTATTTATGAAAGGACTGGATATCATACGGTGCTATGTACATGAGTCATGAATGGATTTAAAAAGGAAGGAATTCCAGATGTTGTTTTACTTGTCGTCACTAGTCCGTATGTATCAGTATGCCCACTTTGGGCGAGTTGTAGTAGGAGAGAGTGCGCCGGGGCCGGGGAAGTAACATATTTTTATACATAAGTGCTGTAGAGTTGAGCTCATGAGAGGTTGAGGAAAGGCCGCGCTCAATCCACTTCTCCTTGTTGTAGTCCTCATCTGTATAATGAGCCTTTTGTCACATCCACACAGTAAAGGACACGGGCTTTGGGGAATAAGAACAACGGGTCAACATAGCATCTCATCTTTCAAGCACTCATCCACTTCGTCATTCTTCAAGAGCATCTCTCCTTGCCTAGTGCCTAGGTAGGTGGGTAGGTAGGTACATGTCTGTATGGAGCTACATGGAGCCTCTTATGGTGACCAAGACGACCCTGGATACTGGTTAGTGAAGGAAGATTAAGCAGGTCCAGGAAGAGCGTCTCCTCCACAGTCTACAGATTACGTTGGACACACATTCTTGTAGTGGTTAGTGGGTGTGTGTGTGGATGTCGGCGTGTGCGAAAACGGTGATTAGAAGGAATGTCAATGACTTGTTGTAAATGAGGCGATGAAAACAAGTCAAAAATTATCTATAGCCACTTGCTACTACTGCTATATGAGTCCATCGTATTATTCAGTTGGTTGTTTACACGCATGTTTCTTGTGAGACTCCAACAAATACCCCCATACCATTGTACAGAGATTGTGAGTTTTTGGGCTACGTGACTCGCTTTGACTTCTTCATGACTATATGACTATGACAATGACTCCGTTTTGAATAATCTGTCCGCTCCTTTCCGAGTAGAGAGAGAGTCAGCGGGCCTTTCCTTGCAAACTGAACTGAACAGTAGTGCCTCTTCTTCTCTGATTACAAAGGCGAAATATTCCTGGATCCGCAGTGTGGGTATGAATGGAGATATAATATAGGTTGCTCCGTTCATGGTGGGGTATTTATTTAGAGTATTATTTATTTAGTATACTGAATTCAGTTTAAATGTTGTAATAGGTTCCATAAATGCCTATACTGTGGAACGTTTCAATGTTTTCTATTCCGCCTTTTTTTTACGGTTAGTTGATAGTATCTATTACTCCACACTACTTCCCATTATGAAGCATATATATGGGGTATTTGTTTTCCCTTTATTTGCATGACATTACAATCATCCTCTTGATTTTAATAGCTCATAAAGGTTGACGTAATGGTGCGTAGGTAGTAAGTAAGTGGTCGGTCATATTGTCGTCGAGCTTTTTTTTTTGAGGCGAACTAGATAGAGATAATAGAGCTAATAAGTTAATGTCCTCAAGGGCTCTGTAATAAATAAGGCATAAAAATCTTGAGTAATTGTGTCTCGTCGGGACAAACACTTAAAACTAATGTATAGACATGTAGGTAGGTAGGTAGGACTATATAAATAAAAACAACAGAGTATTAGTTTATGCGAAGCAGTATAATTGATTAAGTAGTCGTTAAAAAAAATTGTATGTATAACATAGTGAACCTATTTGTTGGACTGTGTTTAATAATGTTGTTCATTTTTTGATGGTTTAATGGGAATGGTCTCGTTTCTTTTCTTTTTTTTTTGTACAGGACGTCCTCAGGAGTTGTATGGAGAAAGTAAAGGTGAAAATCCCTGTGAGGAAGGAAAACTTACTTCTCCCGGGTAACGCTGACCCGGGCCAGAATCAGATGCATGTGAGGGTTGACAAGTTGGGTGAACTGGAGTCTGCGGAAACTCCTACTGATGTTGGCGATATTCATTTCTGAATAGTGTACTACTACTACTACCTTATATGTATATGATTTTTTTTTATTATTCTTTACATTATTACTCACGAGCGGATTTTTTTTTAAAAGCTCGTCGATAGTGATAATGCCGGTATAAATATTATATTTAGATTTCTTGTCTCTTTTTTTTTGTGTTGTGTGTAAAATTATATATAGTAGTGTATAAAAAAAAAGAAGAAGAATTAGAAGTTTGGATCAATATTTGGTTCGTGTATATCTAGTGATCTACAAATTATATAGTGATTATTAAGTTTAAAAAAAAAATATTTGGGTTTATATATTATATATCATATATATCTAATCGACATTACTACTACTACGAATGATTAATTACATACCTGTACTGTGTGTGTGTACGTGTGAGAGAGAGGTACAGGAAGGGATATAAGCGGTGGTGTGACAATGAGTTGGGGTACGTACATATCTGTTTAAATTATTATTGAGTTTATTTTGACCATAGTATAAAACTCATATAATAATATATTTAATGTCTTACTATCTAACTAACCTTATATAGTATAGCTGTGTATAATCCCTAAACCATGAACCATCATCGCCTTTAATGGTGTGGTCCTAAATAATAATTATTTTATTATAATAATATATCGTAGAGAAAGAAAGTACTTCTTCTTTTGTTTTTTGTTTTTTGTTTTTTTGGTGTACGTACATGACGTGTATGAGATAGAGAGGTTTGCTACGTATAAAAAAGGAGCGTGTCCATAGAGAGGTGATGGAGTTTGTGAGCACACTCGCGAAGGGGAAAGCAGACTTACGCTTAAGTTCTGTATAAACTAATATTTGCTCCAATATATCTCTTGGTTAAGATATAGTAGACACACAATTTATTATATTTGACTCGGGCATTTTTGGAGTGATAGTTATATTTATATTGAACAATTTAACATTTGTTTAAGGACTATATACATATAGAGTTTTACATTATTACGATTATTACTATTCCGCGCGCTAAAAAAATTCATATTCATACATGTTATATATATATATAAATAAATATATTATTCATATTTACTACTACTGTATAGGTGTGTGTACTGGAGTCAGTAGGCGAGAGAGAGAGAGACAAGAAGTGTAGGGGTGAGTATATAGGAAGTTGGAGGGAGAGATATAATGTATAGGGAGTCATCGTCTTCAACCGTCGAAAGAAATGATCGCGCGGACTAATTTTTCTTTTTCTTCATCTTAAATTTCTATACAAACAAAAAAATATAATAATTCTTACATATGTTTGATATCATTCTTGTAAATTCTTTTCTTTTTTTTTTTTGAAAGTTTTATTTCACATTTTTTCATTTCAAATTTTCCAGAAATTAAAGATTTTCTTTAAAAATTAAAAAGCTATATATGATAACTTTTGCATTATTTTCGACGGAAAGTTCGCGGTTAAGTGAAGTCAAGGAGGAGCAGTTCTGTGGGAGACACATGTATGTTCATTCATATGTGTATGTGTCGTTAGTCATTTGAAGTCATTTTGGCGTTATTGAATGCAAATATCTGTGAATCTAAATTAGATGTACAGTAGTTTTGAATAGGTATAGTAATATATATTATGTGTAAAGATATATATAAAGTGTATATTATTCTCGACGTGTGTGTGCGAGAAGTTTTAGAAATAGGAATAGGACTTGTGACGTGAGTACATAATATACATAAATATTTACGTGACGTATATTATATAAGAATACAGGTATCTACTGCGGCTACAGACATGCCTCTACATAATCTATATCTCACTATATACATATATATTTGGAAGTTAAAATAATGAGAGAGGGGCCCATATTTATACTTGCAAGACATGTTTTACAACACAAGACTTTGACTCGTACCGGACGACAATAGTACAGAGCATATTATTAAAAAACAAAGCTGAGCCATTAGTAGTACTACTCGGCTCGAGGGGTTTTTTATAGATTCAGGTGTGTAGTTTTGATTATTATTATTCTATGACACTTAATATTCAGACAGAGTATTTCATTACAACATTCTTGGACACTGACCTGAGACTATGGAGAGAGACTTTCAATTCAAAAATTGAATATAATAATTATAGGTTCTGGTGTAGTTCACAACACCAAAGTGAAACACTTTGTTGGTTTAAGCCGTTTTTAAGGTTAAAAAAAAAGTAAAATAAATTCTCGTTCATTTCATAATAAGTACCTATAGGTTAGGTAGGTAGGTAGGGACCTACAAGAAAAAAGTTGCATATGAAAAACAGCATTGATGACAGTAATATTATGTGCAAAATTAAATGCCATTTTCATTTTCAGTCTGTGTTCAACATTATTTGCTCGAAATTTTAGTGCTGTTCAATGTCAAACTACTATTATTTTACGAATTTTACCATAGTAAAAACAAAATGTTTCAATTCTCAACATAACCATAGCAACAACACATACCTATATAGAATATAGAAATGCCTTTTTGCACACCAATAATATACCATGCTGTATACTCCACATATTATAGCACACCCAATTCAAAAGGGATGTACCTACCTATGATGGTGGTTGGTAGCTATTATTGGTCAGAGTCCGCATCACCTGTGTGTGTATAATAAATACCCTCGTAAATAATAACAGTAAATGCACAAAATATATAATATTTTCAAATCACACAAATTTTTACACAAGCAGAGAGGTCTCATATATAAAACTAAAGTATACTGATACAGATGTAATTATAAATGATTGTTAATTTTTTTTGGATGTTGAGTTTATAGAGAGAAAAAAATTATAGGGTGGTTATTAGAACGACTGGGAACAATATCATTATTTAAAAAGGGTTGTTCATCATCATGATATAATATTTTATGACAGTAGTAGTGTGTGTGTAGTGAATGGCAAAAACTAAATGCAAAAACGTAATAATTATATAGGCGTCTACACTCAGCAATGTGTAGTCTCTCTCCTGAGAACATCTTTTGACGAGTTAATTTCCCTGTAAATTCTCTCCACAGATAAAGTGCATCAATTAATGAATAAATAATAATTACTGAACCGGTTTAAATTAGGAATTTGATTAAAAAGGTGAATGATGAGTACAACCACGTAGGTAGGTACATATAGCTGCTCCTTCATTATGATTCACCACAACAAGAAGAAGGTGAAGGACAGCTTTTGAGTGGAGTACATTCAAATATATGTATTGGCTATAATAAAAAGAGGAGACGGTATACAATTAAAAAAAATGTGTATGTTTATTGTATGGCTGGTCTCTAAAATTATATAAATTTATAATTACAAGGGTTTGTGCGTGAAGAATAAAATAGAGGAAGCTGAAAATTGAGGGAATAATAAGGAAGGAAGCGGTTGCTATTGTATATGACTTCTATGGTGTAATAGGAAATAGGAAAAGGAAAAGGAAATTTTCCATAATATCACATGGTACAATCATCATCAATACAGATACAGAATAATGCAGATTGTAAAAACAAAAAATAATACAGAGAATAATAGTTTCATTAAGGAAACCACTTGTGCCGTAATACTTTATATAGAAATAAAACAAATAATACTAATAACTGCCGAAATAAATTGCTCGTATATCCACTATGGGTCCTCTCGTAGATCTATGATACTATTTTCTCCACTACTACTACTACTGCCCAGTGTACAGCGGTGTCGTTCACATGCATGGACGGGGGTGGTTCAAGTGGAAGTTATTAGACCACATGTCCTTAATGTAATGAAATGAAAATGACTCACATGTTCAAGCTTATCTGTTGTAGGTTATTAAAATATCTAATGTCTTCTTTCCCATCTTTATGTACCCTCCTCCTCCTCCTCCTCCTCCTGTGTCTCTGGAGCTGGAGTCTGGCGCTGGCCTCATCCACGCTCTCTGACCTGACTCCCTATCTCCATGTCCTATGTGCTATATTGAGCGCGGGGTTATCTCCATTGACATAGACACGGAAACTTGAGGCTGACCCCATTCGGTTTATACGACTAGTAAATCCTCTGATTTAAGTAGGTGTGTATAGGCTCTTGTTGGAGAGAAGGTTCAATTACTAATACAATATAGTATTTGGAATTTGCACATCTTTAAAAAAAAAATCAACAAAAAATTATTTTCTATAATAATTTCTTCCTACAAAAAGAAATACAGATAGTTATTATACATATACATATGTATGTATTTTTGAACCATGTGTAGTCGTAGGAGACGAATCCCATAAGGGACGCTTATGACTTTTTAAATGTCTCTGTGAGTCTGTCTCTCTCTAAAATTCCAGGAATTGTATCACTGGGCTCACCAATGTATTTGCGTGTAGATTACTACTTTCTCCTCCCTTGTTTGTTTTATAATGTGGAAACCACGATGATAGGAGTAATCTTTGGTCTTGGCATGGATTTCCTTCCCATCCATATCCATCCATGAGCGACATCATAGCATGTGGACGGACTATGCATTGAACATTTTTCTGATCAGAGATGCAATATAGTAACCCTACTAAGTACATACTATAGTAAGTGTCAAAATTCAAAGTTTAAAATTCTAATGAGGAGCAGCCAAAACCACGATCCGCGATATATATTCTATATTTTATTATAATGAATGGTATGGAGTATGTGGGACTAGGTATGAACTATTGAATTGAGCTGGAGAGGAGACGCAATGTAATTAATGAAATTACTCCCATTGAATTGGTTTGCTGAAAACTTTGGAGAGATTAAATGGCTCATAAATTATTGGATTGAATATACAATTTGGTTTGGATAAAAAGCCACAAATTAGACAGAAATCGATATAGACATAAAATTCCAAGAGTTTTATGGAGTAAATGGAGTGGAGCTGGAATTATGATGATGATAAAATTATTATGTTTAATTCCTTCTTTACTCCCGTATCGTATTTTTGGACGTGGTTTGGAAATCTTTTAGTATTTTTCTTGTAATACTTCCTGGACAAGATAGAATTGGCGGGAGAGAAGGGCGGGGAAAAGAGAGAGAGAGAGAGAGTAGTGGAAGAGGAGACAAAAGAGCTTCTTCTTCTTCGTCTATATTTCTACAAGAGCGGCTCAGGGAGGGAGGCAGTAGAAAGGGAATTGAACTCTATATCTATGTAGGGATTTTCTATAGGTGGCGTCATTTTCATTTTTCCATCTTGAAATAATGTTATGTATTATGGCTAAAAGAAAATAGGTATGTAGCTCTTATGCAACATCCTTCACCAGCATCAGCCTCCGTGCTCAGACTGATACATACTAGACTAGACTAGTAAGGCCAGACCAGAGTCACCATAAGAGGTATGAAGAAATTTAGCCGAGTTATTTTTCACTCCCAGCCTCTCTTCTTATCGTCTTGAACGTGACTTCGTGTGGAGTTGCTAAATCTGTACTACTGTGTCAGGAGTTGCAAATTACATTTGTCTGAATTTTTGAAAACTTTCTCATGAAAGTGACAAAGATACATACTTAAATGGGATGCTGTAGGTTATAGCTACGTACCTACCTACTCAAAAAGTAGTTTATGGATTATGGATCCTTGACATTCACACGGCCACAATCACAATACATAATATCTACATATATGATTAGTAATTCCGGATTTGCCAAAATAACACATAACGTAACAAAAACAAGGAGGTATAATATATAGTGTATGCATTCTGTAGCAGAGGGGTATGACATGGTATAAAAATAGGAAGTACACATAACAATCTAAGTATAGGGGTAAGGCATTGGTATATTGGTTAGGCTGTACACATTACATGTAGATATATACAT
>JAQFZE010004459.1:0-11242 GCA_034695245.1 Dicyrtomina saundersi
AAAATGTAGGGTAGACAGTTTTTGAAAAGTAAGAAGTAGGATTTTTAGAGGGTGGAAATCAAAAGTGGGACCTTTGGGTCCGCATATAAAACCCGAAAACCGATAAACGGGACAAATTTAAAATATTTAGTTGGCCAGTTATGGTTGCAATTTAAAAATTGCCAGGCACGCGCAGTCCCATCTTATAAATGAATTTGACTGTATAGCATCTTGGTACCTGGATAGACAGGGATCGCTGTAATATAAAACTTTTACTGTTGACTGTGGCCTCCATTAACAATCTTTACAGCAGGTGTAATCAAATAGTCTCGATTCGAAAGTCTTTAAATCGGCATCAAAATCGAAGGGCGAGATATCAAGGCACATGGACCATACAGGCACAGGACGGATAAGGGAAAATATTCTTTGTGCGAGATTCTAATAAAAAGCGAGATATTACACAATTAAGTCTCGTTTTCTTTATATGTACTAAGTAAACTCTAACATAAAAATTCATAATATCAATATTATAGCTGAAGTGGTAACAAATTTGTAGGTAATAATTGTATTGTATTACTTGCAGCTGTAGCCGAATCATAATTTTCAAACGACACATTTGTAGTGGCAAGTGTGTGCCAAATACATTGATGTAAGATGTAATACGTACTACAATAATAATAGTTGCCACGATTTGGAAAGGCATAACTACAAGGTAAAATAAACAAAAAAATCTCTGAACATAAAATTGAGGATTAGTACCAACCTTGTGGCAGTCCATATCTACGAAATGTACTACATCATGTGAACTGAAACTCATGGTAATATTGTTACTACACGACCAATGGGAACACATAAATAATAAAAATAAATTAAAAATTACATAACAAACTTTATGACGTTGATTTCAAACGATATATTGGTGTATCGATCCTGAATATTGAAATCAAGATTAACTTGGACTTACTACAAATTACATCAATGTTGAGCGTGTATTAAAAAGCAACTTTAAACTTAACCTGTATAGCTTGTTATAATAAATATTATTATATATTATCTACAAAATTAGTTTTATTGAGAAACTGCTAAATTATCCGCGTCGTCGGAGCCTTCAGAGCTTTTGCTAGATGGTATAAACTGCTGGAGTTTGTCCGAAGTAAACTCGGCTGCCTGAAATTCATAAAGAAAAACATTATGCACTTGAACCATTTCGTTTTCGCATCGTAGTACATAGTACTTTATTTGTGTCAGTATATAGGTTTAATTTTTTCAATGTTTTTTTTAAAAACAGGATCATTGCCTGGCTTACCGCTGAAATAGAACAATCTGGATCTGTTGAAGCTTGGTTAAGAATTTCCCACAGCATCGTTGAGCGGGGCCGTACTAATTTTTCACGTATTTTCTCCGAATATAAAATTAAATATCCTAAAAGCCGAAAAGCTTTCGACTGAATGCCTTTGTCCGCATGCGAAAGCATCCCCAATATTTCCGAGTTATCGTCGTCAAAATTATCGTAATCTGTCATAACCCAGAGCAAATAAACACGCAAAATTAACAACACGAATAATAAATACCTACGAAGAAAAAAATGCTGTGCCTGACCAAAAGAACTTATAATAAATATTAACTTCGACACGACTACTAAACTCACTGATTATTAGTAATCTAAAACAAATTACTTTTTGCATTTTGCACCTCTAAAAAACGAAGACAGGTAATTTTGAATTTGAAACTCACCCAGTAAAAGCTCCTCCACAATATTAGAATTTGCCGGCAGAACTCGAAGTACATGGCAAAGAACACTGAGCGTATCCACTGTGAGCCTCGCACACTTACTATGAAGTCTCAAAAACAGGAGGAAAATTGGAAAAGCTTGAAGAACACAAACACTGTCACAAAGCTGGACGGCAAACTCCTTTTGGAGGTGAACTAAAAATGCAATTAGTCTCATGCTCTTCCCCATGCCATCCAAATCCTCAGGCTCCATAATTGACACCATATCATGGCCGTGGTCATTACTTTTTAAATTCAGAGAATGTCTCTCCACCCTTCTCCGCCTCACCATTAATTTGCACGAGTACAGAAGATTCGGGAGGACTTTAGCTTCTAAATAAATTGTTTCTAGTTTCTTTTGAAGATTACTTTTCATAAAACTGAGAGTGAAGGGCATGGCGAGAAGGGTAGCAATTTTCTCAATCACCACCGCCCCTGCTAAGTGGTTCCGAAGAGGGGCTACTAAAACTGTGAGGAAATGTTTTTCACACAAACTTTCTGGATTCTCCTGAACTTCTTTCATGGTTTTCCCAACAAAATCAATCCATTCCTCACTCTCGATGGGCTTGTCTTCCGAGCCGAAACTGTGGAGGGTGAAAAGGGCACCACTTTTCCAAAGAACGCCTCCTCCACCACCACCACCACCACCACCACTAGTTTCCGGATTATGCCCACGACCCTTGACCCCCCCAGCTTCATCATCATTCAGTCTGAGATGACCCATTTCAAATTCTGCGATGTCAAGGTCAAGTTCTAGTCCGTCATACTTTCGATTTCGGTTCGCTGCGGTCGTACGTGATGGACTACCTGAAGGACTAATTCCTGGTACTCCGGCGCCAGCCTCAGATTGTGGGTTATAATTGGAATTGTAATCCGGGGACATTGGAGGTGAGAGTAAATGACCCGGACTAGGGACTGGTGACCTTGGATCTAAAATAACGGTTTGGCCATCCTCACTTGCTGAAGATAAAGAGCTCGAAGTGGAGGTCATAGTTTCACAGGAAGATGCGGAATTTGTGTCAGAATCTTCGTCGAATTCAGTTGGAAGTTTAGCTTTTCCTGTCGCAGTCTTAGTGGTAGTTGTAGGAATATAATTACTTTTGGATTTGGATTGAACTTTGGTGGGCTTATTTCGGCTGGAACCGGAGCTGCCTGGATATTGCTGCTGCTGCCGTGGACTCATTAAAGGGGTTGGAGTTGGCGTGGTTGTTTTATTAGTTTTAACTGATGATTGGGATTTTTTCATGTCGTTACTACATCGTTTTAATTCTTTTTGAGCTTCGGCTAGATTTTTGGCGGTTTTAATGAGTAATTTTGAATAGCGATCTAGTTTCTTTTGAAGGTGCTCCCTTTGCTGCTCCTTTGCCGCTTCTTGGGAGGGACTCAATGCTATTGTAAGGGAGAATTTTTCTTCTGGCTTGTGACCTAACAAACAGTCTTTGACAAATGGATGTTGCAGCAAGTCTGGCCATGTCAGTCTTTTTGTTGGATCTTTTATAAGGAGACCCTATTTTTAAAATAAAACAAAAATAAAATGTAACACTAGTTTGCATAAGAAAACATACAAGATGCAAAAGAATGTTAAAATCTAAATCGAAACTGTAATAAAGAATTATCCAAATATTAGTGTCTAAAGTTTGCAGGCAGGCTATTATTAAGCAAAATAATTTTGAAAATGATAAAAAACGCCTACTTGGAGGAACGATTTGCAGTCACCATCAATTTCTAGAGGCCATTTTATTTCTTCCTTTTCAATTTTCTTAACAAGCTCAAAAACGGTGGTTGTGGGAAAAGGAGGTGCTCCATTAATTAGTTCAAATAAAATACATCCAAGTGACCTAACGAAAAGAATATTAATTTTGTAAAAATTCAAAACTTTACATTTAAAATATGACACATTAAACTGCAATACCCATAATCCATATAATATTATATTTAAAGATTATTTTAGTAGTTTAATGGTTTAATCAATTTTTGAATACCATAAATCAGCATTATGATCGTAAGGCTGCGACCTCACAATTTCAGGAGCCATGTAAAGAGGAGTTCCTTTCACGGATGTAAGCATATACGTATTGATCCCCATGGTGCGGGCAAACCCAAAATCACAAAGTTTCGCCAAGCCATCATACCCGATAAGAATATTTTGTGGCTTGATATCACGATGAAGTATTCGATGATTGTGAAGATAAAATAGAGCAGAAACTAGATTATAAGCAATAAATTGAACTTTCCGTACGGGTAATTTCTTCTCTCTTCGCAGTAATTCAAAAATATCCCCCTTGGCGTACTCGGTAACTACAATTACCTACAAAAGAAAATGTAATGGGTAAACATGAAAATAAAATTAATAACGATTTACTATAAAGTACTGGTTAGTTGCTACATGAATTAAATTTAAGCAGCGAGTTCACCAAACTATATTAAATAAACTACGCAAAATGTAAAATCACAATTATAACTGCTTACGTGATCAGCTGTTTCGACAGAATCTAACATTTGTATAATATTTGGATGCTTCAAACCCTTTTGAATTTCACATTCTTGCCTCAAACTAATCAGTTCTTTTTCATGTCTACCAATCTAAACACGGGAAAGTAAAACAAAAAATAGAACAACAATTTCAATTTCCATAAAATAAATTTTATTCAGATATGTATATATGATTATGAAATTGATGTTCAAGTTAGTGAGGCATAGACACATTGCATCACGAAAACGGGAGTCACTTTAAAAACAATCAAATAAAAAATAAAATAATAATAAATACTATACCTTCGAGATCATTTTCAGCGCAACATGTTCTCTCGTCCGCTTATCCAGCCCTTTGTAAACTTTTCCAAATGACCCTTCACCGATGAGCTCAAAAACTTCGTAATGTTCCATTATTACAGATAATTACTCGTACATGTGCTGGAGAATACCGTTTTTTTTAATCTTGCTGAGATTATGAATTCTTCGGAATGAGGAGAACTATTCCCAATTTTTGATAGTTGCAAAAAGAAGAGACACTAATGGTATGAGATTCACATCTAATCTACTTACTGTCAACTGTTGTGAGATTTCGGATGGGAGACGGAAAATCGATCACACTCAACATTCATTCAGTCAATTTGATCCTCAGTCATCAGTTGTCAGTAAATATTCGGGCGCTAAGCTAGCAACTTCTTGATGCTACCACGAATTGAAAAAAAACAAATTATTAATTGCATCTTGGGTTGTGGGTTAGAGCAGAATTCAATTTCAAACTTCCATAAGTTATAAATAATATTTATGATTCTGTCATCTGTTAATTGTTGTCAGCTGTCATTAATTCCACAATAATAATAACAAATAAAAGTGATATAGCTATACCTTAATCTCGGTTCGTGGTAATTTGAGGAAGTTAGCTGCCAGCTTTTACACACTAAGGTGTAAGGCATCAGGCGTCCTCAGGAATCAGGAACTTATTGTTCAACAACAACAACAGTTGACAGTTCAAAGTCAAATTAAATTATGCATTTCATTAAAAATATGAAATAGACCACGGTACACAAAAATTAACAGAAAAATTTAAGCAATAGGTAACTAACACTAAACTCAAAACTTACTGCCAACTGTTAGTTGTAGTTGTATCATGTATTATACATTAGTTAGCTTGAGCTTGAAAGACAAGTTTCCTTGAAGAAACATTTTGAAGCTATGTCAAAGGGCAAATTTTAACAATAAAATCATAAATATGTGTTCACAATTTTTTAATACTTCTAATTCATGTTCATGTCAAATAGTTAAAACTTTAAATAACTAGCTGTTGACTGTGTATTAACTGTTGTATAATCAGTAATTCCTAACTTTCGATCTATACGTAATGTAATGTTGAATGTCAAACTCCTATCACCTGTTATCAAGTAAATCAGATATCTTCGAGAACTAACAATTCACAACTTCAAAATTACAAGGTTAGAGAAAAGTAAGAACTTGTTACAAATGACAAACAGAAGCACAAGACAGAATAACAGAACACAGAAGTCAGTCAAACAGTAAGTGCACTTAAGACTTAAGTACCTCTAAAAAATAATAATAACAATAAATTGTAATTTGCAATTTCCAAGCAAATACAAAAAGTTGAGCCTAATGGAAAAAATTTAAACTTGCCTCTGCAGATAAGTTTGAATTTTCAACCGGGAAATTGGTTATGTTGTTGGTTGCTTAAAAACACACTGCATTCACTGGACGTGTAATTTGCAAGGCTTATAGCGCTAGTGTCTGCTCGGGTCCACAAGCATGCAGCCTTCCTCAACCTCGCACACCGCACCGCAATTATTGTTTCTCTTTCAGTTAAATTCTGATTCTGTAGTGATCGTACTGCAGTCTTCTCCGTATTTTTGATTTTTGTGAAAAGTTCGTTGGAAAAATTCCAAATTGGGATTTATTTCATTAATTCAGGTTTAAGTAGCTGGTGTTTGTGCAGGATTTAACAGTGCAAGTACATCCTAATTTTATATAAATCAAAATTTTGGGTGGAATTTCCTTCCTAACTAACTTTCAAGATGGTCAAAAAAATGTTGAGTAAGTCGTGGAAAATATATCTAATTTACTAATTTTGATTTTGGGAATCATTAAAGCGTTGTGTGTTATTTATTTTTGCAATTATTATAATTGCTTCCACATATATTTAGTACTAGAATTTGATTTAAATAGTGAATAAATGTGATACGATGCATGCAACGTGCGTACAACGTAATTCATAATTAGTAATCATTGCTTTTGTTTTTTGCGTACTTATGTGTATGTGCAGTAAATTAAGCAGCAATTTGGTAATAACTAGGGTATTACTCTTACATAGTAAAATGCATTATAATATATCATAGTGTCGCGCTGAAAGATTCAAGTTCGAATCTCGATTAGATTTTCAACATAATTGATTATACTTTTTTTTTCTACAGTCGACAGTTATTGTCAGTAGGAGACAAACAACAAAAGAATAATTAGCAAGTTCGTATTTTCCAATAAGAAATTGAGCATTTTAAGAGTACTAATTACTTTTCGATTTTTAATGTTCTTGTAGAGAGTAAGTCCAAGCGACAGCCTGCAGCCCGGAGATACAAAATCGAGAAGAGAGTTCGGGATCATTCACGAAAATTAAAGAAACAGCAGAAGTTGGCTGCAAAGTCCAAGAGCAAGAAGAAGAAGCAGGTGAGTCCTCCTGGGGACTGCCCATTCCGTGAAACTATTCTTGAGGAGGCAGCGCAAGTTCGTCAAAGTATGCAAGACCAACGTACGGCTCGTCGAGAGGTAGCAATAGAAGCTCGGAAGGAGAAGAAAGAGGCTCTTCTTGCGGAGAAGCGAGGGCTAGGAACTGAATTAAAATCAATTAAAAATTCAAAAACATTAAATTTAGCAGCAGCTCAACTCAATAAAGGGAAACTTGCTTCCTCGGCCAGCTCAAGCCTCTCCTTCGATAGCCTTTTGAAGAAAGCCCAGGATCGTGGCTATGTCTTTGAAAAAATTCAACAAAAGAAAACGGATGGAGCACTTTCTGGAGTGGGAGAACTAGGAGATACGAGTTTGAAAGCATTCTATAAGGAATTTCAACATGTTATTAAAGAATCGAATATTATCATTCAAGTTCTGGATGCTCGGGATCCCATTGGAACGAGAAGCTCTGAAGCAGAAGAAGCTGTTCGGGGGCTACCCGATAAGAAGTTAATGATGGTCTTGAACAAGTGTGATTTAGTTCCTGTCGAGAATTTAAAAGGATGGATTTCCTATTTAAAACAGACGTAAGCTAATAATTTAAACCACATACCTACGCACATCAATATATTTTATGTATCGTCAGTGAAGAACCAAAATGACCCATATTCAATTTAAGCTACAATCAAAATGAGCTATGTCATAAAAACAAAATGAGAAACATGCGTAAAATGTTAATTAGGAGTTTTTAAAAAACGTAAAATGTTCTACTTCTATGTTTTTGAAAAGGTGCAAAATGTTCTAATTCCATGTGTTTGAAAAGGTGCAAAATGTTCAAATTCCATGTGTTTGAAAAGTGTAAAATATTGAATTTACATATTTTATTTTTAAATGTAAAGTGTTCTATTTAAATGCTCTCAAGACATATTTGAATATTTTTGTAGACAGTTAATATTGTTTTTAGCTAAAAATGGATATGGGTCATTTTGGTTCTTCATAGACGATATTCTCCGTCTCATTGCAGTTAGTTTTGCTTTTCTTTGACTTTATGCAGGGCCAGGGTCTTACAATTTTCATGCAACATTCAATTTTATTTTAAGTGCAATTTTCTTTTCTTCCCAGAACTGGAACAGCTGTCCTGCCATTTAAAGCAAACACGCAGAAGCAGAAAGATCGTCTTGGCTCCGGAGGTTCGTCGGTGTCAACCAAACACCAGGCATCTCTCGATACCAAGAAATCCATCGGTGTGTCAGATTTAATGGGCCTTCTTGGTTCCTGGGCACGCAGTGCCCCGGGAGGAATAACTGTTGGTGTCATTGGAATGCCGAACGTGGGTAAAAGCTCCATTATTAACTCACTCAAGAGATCTAAAGCTTGCAATGTTGGTGCAAAGCCTGGAGTTACTAGGTAATTTTAATTCTAAAATGCCCCTACTACATAATACTATTTCCGCTTAGATAAGTTTAAGTTTTCCTTCTTTTTTATTTTTGCAAGTAATTTAAAATATCGTATGAAAAGTGACAGATTTTTGGAGCCAGTAGTATTCAGCGTTGAAATGACGCTTTTACAGCATCAGCAAGTAATTTGTTGTTTAATTTAATTTTGTTTACAGAGCCTGTCAGTTCGTTCATTTAGACTCGAAAATAAAATTGATTGATTCTCCAGGGGTGTGTTTTTCGAAGGAAAAGGGAGAATCTTCCATGAGCATTGCAACAATCCTGGCCCGTGTACCTAAACCAACGCTAATGCTTCAATATGGGGTGTCTGATTTTTCTTCCGAAGAGGAGTTTCTTCAGTTGGTGGCTGGAAAAACTGGGAAGCTGAAGAAAGGAGGGATTGTAAATCCAGTAGCTGCTGAGCAAATGATTTTGCACGACTGGCATACGTAAGTTTTTTTTGCTTTGCGTGTAAATGTAAATAGATATGTATAAACATGTATATAGGATATTCTACACTTTTAAAAATATGGAATTAAAAGATATTTACACTGCTTTAAAACATAAAAGCAGAATATTTTGAACTTTTTTAAAAACTTGCGAACAGAATATTTAATACTTTTTAAAAACATGTACTTAATTAGAGTATTCTACACGTTTAAAAAATATGGGATTAAAAAACATTTGCACTATTTAAAAACATGAAAATAGAATATTCTACACTTTTGAATAACATGGGATTAGAAAATTTACACTTTTTAAAAACATGAAAATTTAATATTTTACGCTTTTTAAAAACATGTACCCAGGCGCATATCCCTATTCCTAACCTGTAACTGTAAAATAATGTGTATCTTTTCTTTTCTTTTATTTAATTTTGTATTTAAATTAAAATTAGTTGATAAAAGCCTGGTTGAAATTTGAAAATAATATTAGTATTTGACTTTTTTCACGTAGGGGTCAAATTCGATTTTTCACTGAGCCCCCAGAAGTTGACACAGTTGGAACAATATCTTCTGACATTGTCACAACTCTTGCTTCACCATTCTCGCTGGACGACTTCACACCTAAAATGACGCTGGAGCCTTCAGATGACGAGGACGATGAAATGGATGACGACTCAGATTCAAATTACCAAGATGTTGACATGTTTGACGAGGACGAGAGTGACGATGAGGATGCGGATGCCAGTAGCAGTGGGAAGCCCAAGAAGAAAGTGACCTTTGCCATTGACAATGTTGACAGGAAGAAGAAGATGGGGAGTGGAACTGACTTGTCACCAGATGTCAAAAAGAAAGTTAGCTACATTGCCAATAAGAAACAAGCACTTAAGAAATTTAGAAAATCAAAAAAGAAATCCACGAAGAAAGCATCCGAGCTTTCAGACGTCATGATCAAGTCTCTAAGTTTTGATTAAGTTCAGAATTTAAATTTTATTATTTTTTATTAAAATTTCGAGACGCATTTTTTTTGTTGAATTTCTTTATCTTAAGTACATCTTTATTCTTTAGGGTCATTTGTACGCCTTAGAAAAGTGAAAAAGTAAATAAATGGAATTTATTGCTATTGTCACGAAACTAATATGTATTTTGTTTTAACTTATTTAGGTATGCATTTCTCTACAAGGTCTAAGAATTTGTTGTGAAAAAAACACTAGATTATATTGAGACATATTGAATATTAGTTACAACTTACAAACTTACAACTTACTGCTCACCTAAGTCTTTTTAGCTATTCTCGAAATACGTCAATAATTTGATCTGAAGTTGATGCCAACGTTTCATGAATGAGTAGTTAAGGTCATATAACCATCCATTAATTAGCAATAAGCTGATACGGTTTTCAGGGAATACTGAAAACTAAATTCTATTTAATTATTTTGGCAAACAACTGCAGAACACTACACACTACCGGGCGTCAAGCCCATATAGGCTCGACCCTCGGCGCTAGCCTAACCTAACTTACTTAAGGATTTACTGCTCCTCAGACAAAATTTCTGCATCCTCCACTGAGGTAAATGAATATTCAGCTAAGGCACTGCCAAAATGGCAATTCCTGACTGTAAATTTTGTTGAGAAGGCGTATTAATATTAATAAGGGACTTTTTAACCCATAATAAGTTATTGAGTTTTTGGCAAAACGGGATCAGTCCACTAATTAAAATGTTGGAAAATTTTATATAGAATTCCAGAGTCAGTCTAGACAAATACAACTTCTTGCAAATTAGTTGCAATAGCGCTTCGTCAGTTGAAGTACCTGTAGGAAAAAATTGAGATCAAAAAAAGAATCCTGTCGCCTTTTTATTCATTATTCGTTGTTTCTGTAAAATTTTAAATTGATGGACTTATCCCGTTTTGCCAGAAAACTCTTCAAACACAGCCATGCTATGTTCATGTTCAATATTCAGCTTTAACTTTAAATTCCAAACGGCAAAATTTAATGTGCAAGATTGCATGAAGAACAGAAGAACCATAGATTATAGATAGTGCCATAATATAATATTATATTCTCACCCCGTCGTTACTTAAACTTTAAAGCGGGAAGAATGTGTGGTAGAGGTAGCTGGTAGTGTAATTACGTAAGTAGAGTGTAGAGTAAAATGTGTACTTGTCCAATTTTCACTATTTTGACGAGTTCAGTCCTTTCGACGTCGAGGTAGTCAGGAATCAGTAATCAGTGAGATCAGCATCAGTCAGTTAAAGTTACTTAAATATAATTAGTAGTTGATGCCAGCTCCAGTTTCGAGTAGTAAAATTCAGTTGCTGATTTTAAACTAAATAACAGTAACATCTATCGTAAATTACATTACAACCGTTTACATACTTAATTGTAGTGAATTTCTAAAAGTTTCCAAGTTGGATTTTACGTGCATACTTAAGTAA
>JAQFZE010004460.1:0-11242 GCA_034695245.1 Dicyrtomina saundersi
TCAACTTTGACGGTTCCATTTTTTAGTGTCTTTTCGAGCCCCAATACGGTTGAGTCTTGTTTTAGTTATGAGATTACCACTTTCAGAACATGTAAATAAAACATTTTGCAATTATAGGTCAATGTATTATTTTGCAGTTTGTAAAGCATCTGAACCCAGATTTTTAGATGCTGAGATTAAGCATTTAATGAAATAGTCATGTCCGTCTGTCCGTATATCTGTCCGTTTGTTGGTCCTACGCTACAAGTCAAACGGTTTACTCAATAGTCTTAACACTTTTTTTAAACAATCACAAATGCGAGCAGGCAGGTCTGTATTGGTTTTTCAATTTGATCGGACTTACCATTTTCTCACAATTAACAGTTAAATGGACCCATGTCAAAAATTAGGAAAGTGAGCTTCCCAAAAACCGTTAGGTGCGTGTAAACAAATACGAATGTGCATACATACGTAATTTTAAAGTTCTGCGGGGCGACTACAAGTATATCTTATAGTACAGACCCGACTATTCTCAGCTACAGTTTTCAATGGTCTGTGGTTTGCTACGCTAGACACGCTGGGAATATGATATAGATATTCAGTATATAGGTTTTTGATATTCAGGGATCGTCAATAATGACGTCCTTCAAATATTGTAGTGTTAAGTACCCCATGTACAACTTTAGAATTTTTTTCGAAATATTTTAACAATAATTCATGAACATTAATTTACAGATAATAGATGTTAAGGGATCGTCTATGAGTGACGCCCTTTAAATATCATAGTTTACGCAGGGAATATGTTAATTATAGATATTCTATTTGACAGCCAGGACAGCCTCCGAATGTATCATTGATTGGTTATTGACGACGAACATCCGGTAGTTTCTTTGATAAGTGATGGGCGGCGAGCGTTTAGAGGTTTGTTTGATAAGTGATGGATAGCGAGCCTCCAAGGGTTTCTTTAAAATGTAATGGACGTCGAGCTTTTAGGGGTTTTTTAAAAAAGTTATGGACGGCAAGCCTTTTGGGGTTTCTTTAATAAGTGATAAACAGCGAGCCTTCAAAAGTATATTTGATAAGTAATGGACGGCAAGCCTTCAGGGGTTTCTTTAAAAATTATAGGACGGCAAGCCCACAGGGATTCTTTGATAAGTGATGGACGGCGAACCTTCAGCGGTTTCTTTAATAAGTAGTGGACGGCGAGTCTCTGGGGGTTTCTTTGATCAGTGATGGACGGCGAGCCTCTAGGGGTTCTTTAAGAAGTGATAGACGGCGAGCCTTTGGAAGTTTGTTTGATAAGATATGGACAGCGAATCTTCACCGGTTTCTTTAATAAGTGGTGGACGGCGAGCCTCCAAGGGTTTCTTTGATAAGTAATGGACAGCAGGACTTTACGAGTTTTCTTGACGAGTAATGAATAGCAAGTTTTGGAGGGTTTGTTTGATAAGTGATGGACGGCGAGGCTCTGTAAGTTTCTTTAACAAGTGATAATCGGCTAGCCTTTGGGTATTTCTTGGATGAGTGGTGGACGGCGAGCCGCTAGGTGTTTTTTGGACAATTGATAGACGGGGATCCATCGAAGGTTTCCTAAAAAATTGATAGACTACTAGCCTCGCGCTGTTTTTTTGATAAGTAATGGACAGCCAACCTTTAGGGGTTTATTTTATAATTGGTGGACGGCGAGTCAGTAAGGGCTTTTTTTGGTAAATGATGTACAGCGAGCTTCGAGGAGTGTTTTTGATAACCGATGGCCACGTAGGGAAGTGACGGCCAACTTCAGTAAGCAATGGCTAGTTTCACTCTAGCAAGTGATGGCCAATTTGACTTCAGTAAGTCCAGGCTAACAAAAAATTGAGGTGATTATTTATTTATTTTGTTTTGTGTCTATGTCTTTTGGGATGTAGTAAGCGCGCTACAGGTTTATTTTATTTAAACCATGCAATTTAGGCGACAAATGTTGCGAAATACAACTTCAGGGGTAAATTTTGCCGGTTTAATAAAACACTTATATTTTATCAATCATTTCATGATGTAGTTGGAATTACCTTGTCCTTTTGATGACGCCAATGGTCACTTAGGCTCAGCATCTACTTCAGGCCCACGGTCGCGCGCCGAATTTTTGTTTCGTGTTTGCAATTTTTTTATATACGATTTCTTGCACATTTCAGAAAGTTTTTTAACAAAAACTTTTGCACTGTTTACGGTTTGTGAATAGAATATTTTTAATTTTTAAACATATTTAGGTGTTAACAGTAGGTGTAGAATAGTTGTAGAATAATAATTTAATAAAACAAAATTCAGAAATTTCAAAATAGTTATGTAAATAGAATATTTGGCACTTTTGTATCCAATAATTCTTTGAAATATAATCATTTTAAGTTTAATTTAAATTAGACTAATGTGTAATTTAGACTCATTGCGCACGACATATGTATCGGAAGTTTATTATGAATTTTGATTTTAAATTTCATTTTATTAAGTTAAAATCATATTGTTTAGATAGTACTTTAATGCACAGTCAAAAATTTGCTTCGAAGATCAATACGCTTAAATATAATTACTTACGCCTTAAAAATACAATACAAATTATAAGGTTTCATTTAAGGAAGGTTATTGTGAGAGATTCTAATTCGATTTAATGTCGCTGGTATCATTCTACACAAAATCAAATCATAACTAAATTAGAAATTAACAATGGTAATTATGTAATTATATGTTTTTTAAAATGATTAATAAATAATTATAAATGAATGTATATAAATATTTTGAAATTTAACTAACCACTTCGTGTGCAATCCCAGGAGCAGCTCTCAGCAGGGATTTCACATTTATATTTGTAACAGTCTGCAGCAAGTTTGCACGGCCCACCAGATTGTCGTCCAAATGCGTAAGTGTAACAAATATTGTTGACTATAAAAAGTAAAGCATCAACTTTAAAACACTGTTGGAGTCCATCATATCTTACGGTAAGTTTCATTTTAATTTCAGTTCAGCTTAGCTATAACATAACCACCTAATAGGAGAAAATAATTATAAAAAGATTAAAAATTGTTTTTCCATTTTCGAATAATTAACTTAGGTGTATGCATCATTAATTATTAAGTTAGTTTCACCCCTTACTTTACAAGCCTTAAATGTAATTTAGAAAGTGTCGAGCGGCAAAGGGTTTTGAAAATAGCTTGAATTTGAAATTGACCTAGTTCAACTGTATATATATATATACATATTCAAGGATAATTAAAACCTGTGAATTATTACTATAGTTATACTTTTATTTATTTATTTCTCTTTAACTAACTTTTAATTTCTTAATTCAGAAAATCCAATTAAGTCATATTGATTAATTAGTTCCCTTTGGCTTTTACCCTACAAAATAATTATTGTTATACAAATATTTATTACACGTCACCAAGATTATTCATTATTTTGTTTTCTGTTAACATTTTTTTAAATTTCTTAAAAAAAATTTTTTTTACTTTTAAAAAAGTCGTACAATTAATAAAATCCTAATAAATTTCTTGTATAGTATGAAAAATAATTTTTGTTTCTAAAATTACGACTAATGACAACAGACAGATTTTGGTAATATAAAAAGTATTAGTGCAATACCTATCACAAATGAAATTAAAATTTATATATTTGAAACAAAAACGTTTCGTATTGCATAGTATCAAGTATTGGAGCTACAACCATCTGTTTAAAAATGACTCTGTTAGAAATAGAATTTCATTTAGGAAATTCCAAAAATCATTTTAACTCTGCCCTATTAGTTTGTATGATCCGTCTAGTATCACTTCCTTCACCAACGTGGACTTTCCCAAAGTGCTTGGTTGAAGGTTTTATATATACAGGAACGAATGGACGTGGGAATGTCTTTGCAAATCCCCCTGCCTAAACACTTCTTCAAACAATACTCAAAAATGTGTCGCGTGTGATTGGACGAACACGCTTGATCTGACTACAGAGTGTGCTTGGCCTGAACAACATACTGTGATGCACCGTGACGTCTGTAAATTGTGAATTTACGTATTACTGTAGCCCTCAAACAGGAGAATGTAAAAAGTGTCCAAATCAGAAAACCAACGCCAAATGCAAAAAGGATCTTCAAGAAGAATCTGAAGCGTCAGCTGAACGTACTTTATTTTATGTAATTTAATTTTGGTTTCGTGCCAAATTAACACACTATACTACGTTACTCTAACTCTAAATAAGTAGGACCTACTATTTTGCTAAAGCTCATAATATACTCACTGAAAGCACTAGACGAATTGAGAACACATAAAAATTGCCATTTTGCTACCTTTTTTTTGCGGATTCAAATTTGTGGCTATACTAATTGGAATACCAAATTTTTTTTCAAATTACATATAAACCTTATTTTGTGCATTTCAAAATCTTGTGAATTAAATATTTTGGGCTTTTTACAGTGTGTCGTATGTACATAGAATTGTTTGCACTTAATACAATAATCAGGTAAATAAATAGAACACCTAGCATGGATTAAAAACATATAAAGTCTTATTTTAAACAATACAATTTATTTCATTTTTCAGTAAAATCATGGATACAAAGCCCAATTTAATGTCTCTGGAAACATTCTACACAAAATCAAATTATAAACAAATTACTAATTAACATGGTTATTTATGTTTATGTATTTATTACTAATTATTAGCTACAAGGTTAACGTTAATCCATATGTGACGAATACGACTTACTACTTCGTGTGCAATCCCAGGCGCAGCTTCCAGTAAGAATTTCACATTTATATTTGTAACAGTCTGCAGCACGTTTGCACGGCCCACCAGATTGGCGTCCAAATGCGTAAGTGGAACAAATAGTATTGACCAATATAAGTAAAGCAGCGACTTTAAAAAACTGAAGGCGTCCGTCCATTGCAAATTTCATTGTTTTATTCTGTTTAACCTTATTCACACGCTCTTGTTAGAAAATACAAAATCAACTAAATTATCGTTATACTTATTATTTCTTAACATAGTTATTCACAAGGTTAATTTGTTTTACGACTTACTTTTGAAGCATAAAATGTGATTTAAATGGTAATACGCGGCAACGGTCTTCGCTTTAATAACATAAATTTCAACTTGACCTTGTTGAACTGTTTATAATTGTGTGCATTTTTCAATTTAATTTTCCCCCTATATTTTAACCTAGAAATGTTACAATGTGCATTGTGTTAAATGCAAAAACCATTGCTGTTTTATCTCGGTCAGTAATGATTGTTTATAAAGAATAGTGCATTGTAATTTTATACCTAATTTACAACAAGAATTCAATAGGTTTGCATTGTGCTATTTTAGTTCATGTGTAGCATTGAAACGTAATATTTTTTCAGCTTTGTGAATTTTGTCTCTAGTAAGTAATTGTACAAGTGTAGGAATTCCTAAATCCTAAATACACTGAATGCAAACTCTGAGTTGAAATAATGTCATACAAGTATGACGATACTAAAAAAGATATATTTAATAATTATATTAAGCATCAATTTTAGACGCAGATCAATCTGAAAACTTTGTGCAAATACGAATGCAAGAATTTGTTAAGCTGACATTACACTTTTGTATTATTGTATTGTATTTGCTTTATTGTCAATCCCTTCAACAAATCAATGCTGGTTTTACAGTGATGACATCTGATACACTAGTATAAATTTGTGGGGTTTTTTGTCTTATAGCCGAATAGTTTTTGTACGAACGTCGTTTTGTACGAATTTTTGATAATCGAAATTTAGTCTTTTGTACAAAATTTTTTGGTCTTGACAAAACGCATCTTAGGGTTGAAGTTGAATAAGTTTTTTTTTTCAGGAATTGTTGACTAACCTAAACTAACTGTTGTGTAGTACCATCCTCGTGCACTAAAATAAATTCAATTTAAATCTTATACAATTATTTGCAGCTATTGTTTAGACGGAAAAAGTACAAATGCTTTAGGTTTGAAAAAAAAAGAGGAGGTCAATGACCCCTACATACTCACCTATTTGGACAGTAGGCGCCCATAATAACAGATGGCGATGACGTTAGGTCACAGTACTGACCGCCGTCGGCCATTGCGTGCACAGCATCAGCACATCTGTGCACAGCGATCTCTGCGAGGATGGATAGGCTGTAGTACGCAGTCGCTTTAAAGTGGCTGCAGGTCACATCAGCTGCAATAGATTAACAATTACACATTCTATAGCTCAGTTATGGTCCAGAATCGTCCACAAATGACTTCATAAAAATCTTAATTCTTTAGACCTTATGTTTTATGTGTTATAAACCTTTAACTATTGGGTAAATGCCAATATTTAACTTGGCATGTCATTGGTAGCCAATTCTTTTTAATGATAACGTAGATTGTGGACGATCTCTCAGAGCCTTGATAAACTAGTGTAAAACTGACAAGCGACACGTTACTTAAAATGCTTTAAGCAATGCGATTTTTAAAAAGCGGTAAATATTAGTAGTAACAGTTGCGCCTGCGCAATTAACTATTACCAACGAAACATTTTTTAAATGCCATGACTTGCGCATGCTATTTGTAAAAATGTCTCTCTTCGTGACTTACTGTATTCATAATCACAGATGAGCTGAAAAAGTTCCATAGGGCCGACGCTCATAACTTCATCATTAATATTTTGACAATATGGCTGATAAGCATGCCCACCATTTGGATAGAAATTCACGTGCCCCGTCGTCAGGGGATTTCCTAAAAACCTGTCGTCTGTGTGGATCACATCTACAAAGTGAGCATCCATCCATGATAATCTTGTGCCAATTTCATTAGTGAAAAATAACAAGCCTGCTGGGTCAAGGCCTGCAAAAACAAAATTTAGTGAAATATTTTTTTTAAAATATGTGGATAGAACATTTTATACATTTTAAAACAATAAAAATTTCAAAAATAGTGACATTTAATATTTCACACTTTTTTAGAAGTGATAAATAGAACATTTTGCAATTTTTGAAACATGCAGATACAGCATTTTGCAATTTAAAAGATGTTAAGATAAAACTTTTTGAAATTTTTATAATCTAGTCAACAATATTTTCCCACTTCTTTAGAAATGGTAAATAAATAATATGGTAATTTTTTAGAACATTTAAATACCACATTTTGGAAATTTTAAAAATATCCAGATAGAAGATTTTGAAATTTAAAAAAATAAGTATCAAGAAAGAGCAATTTTTAATTTTTAAAACTTAATAAGTAGAATACTTTACACTTTTCTAGAAGTGGTAAATAAATAATTTGGTAATTTATTAAAACATTCAAATAGAAGATTTTACAAATTTTAAAAATATGCAGTTAAAACAATTTGCAATTCCTAAAACCTACGTAGACCTACGTAAACCTAAGTAGAATATTGTGCAATTTTTAAAAAACACAACATGTATCCTGTCATTAAAATTTGGAACGATTTTTAAAATAATTTCTAAGCACCCAGCGTATATACCTGTAATTCGACCTATCATTCTGCCACGCATAATTTTCATTACATGCCGACCAGCATAGCCACATATATGAGCGCCCAAACTGTGTCCAATACAGTGGGTTCTTTCAGGAATAGTGTAGCCATGGCCAGTCAGAAAGCCAAGGAACTCGGCAATGTACTCTCCAACAACTGGCGTGTGCTCGGTAGCTGTGTAGTAATAGGAAAATAATTCCGCTCCTCCAACAACCACAGCTCCGTCCTCGCTCTGCTGAACTGAAGGCGAGCAAGTGCAATTCATGGAGAGTGAGCCCCAGTCTACTGCAATTAGATTTGCCCTTGTTTTTTTGATAATGTATGCTGATTGAAACAACCACAAAAATTAATTCGTGTAATTTTGGTTTTTTTCTGACTGTGTAAAAGAAAAACGTGACCAAAAATTCTACAAAAGATTTTGCAAAAAAAGCAGCGCGCTCACATTTAATCACATTCTGAGGAAAGTCATTCTTCCAATTTTGACACCATCCGTGAACGAGGAATTTAACGGGGGCGGCTGGATTATATGCAGGTGGAATTGTACTTGGATCGTTCATTTTTATTTGAGTCCAACTGCAATTATCGCAAAACACGAGGAAAAAACTTACCTTTTTTTTAATTATCAATATTTTTATATTTGCTTAACGTTTAGAAAAAAATTACCAATAGGCTGGATTCCCATGCGATGAATTACTAGGACTTGAGCTACTGCTATGGTAATTGTAGTAAAAATAAAATCGAATCCCTGTAGTATTCACCTTTAGGCCAGGAGGCATATTTTCTTTCAAATCTAAATGGTAACCAAACAAAAAATTCAATAACGTTTTAAAACACATTTTAATACACACCTTAGCAACCCTCTAACAACTGGGAATGCAGTACAGTTAATTATTAATTATGTTTCTAAAAAAAATAAATTTTTTATTGTCACAAGTTTTACTTGTTTCAACTTTAGTCCAGTTTTTCATTGAACTCAACCAGTTAGCAAGTTTCTCCATGGTAAATTCCTGTCCCTGCAAAAAAAATCGTATATTAGTTTATTTTTATGTGTCACATATTAAAAGAGTCCTCCAAAAATATCTCCAAAATTGGAGATTATTTTAATATAAATCAGTCCTACTAATATTGTTATAAATTACAAATTATGCGGTGTTAAATATGTTATTATAATTAGTAATTATTTTTCAGTCTTAATGGTGAAATCGCGTGTAATTGATTGTTTTTGTTTTATAAGAATTAGCAATGTTAGTAAAAATAATAAAATAAAAATCTTATGTTACCCCAGAATCTCGTTGTCGGTTTTCATTGCTGACTCCTAAAGTGAATGTAACTAAAAAGACAGATACCAACAGAAACTTAGGTGTGGTTTTCATTGTAGATTTAGTTAACTTTCCTTCTTAATTCCGCGTGTAAAGCTAAAAATTTATTTCGATCACGATTAAGTAGATTAATAATATGTGATTTTGATTGGCATTAGCGTAATGGCCTGATGGCATTTTTGATAGTTTAAAGGAAACAGTAAAGTTGGAAATACGGTACAAAATTATTTCTAATTCAAATCTGCTTAGGTAAATTGTTAACTGGGAGATTATCTTAAAATTATTGTGTGTATTATCATGAACGTTAAACATATGTACAATTAAAACTATCGATGCACACACGACATTAATAGTAACAAATTAAAATGTAATTACGCTGCTTTGAACCTATCATAGATATAGAACTAAGGAAATTTAAGTGAGGTGAATTTAAAGCTTAATAAAATATTTGTTTAGGATTCATTATCAGTATATCGTCACTGACGATCCAAAATTTCCTAATTTAATTTTTAATTTAGTGTAGAAAAATAAGGAGCTATCTAAAAAACAAACAGCAATATAAATCTATAATGCCTAAAAGTTTACACATTAGTTAATTACTTGTTTTAAAAAAGTTCAAAGTGGTAATTATCTTTACATTATTTTTTTTTAAAGTAAAATATTTTGTTTTACACGTTTTTAAAACAGTAAAACCATCTAAATAAGTGTCTTAATAAAAACTGTAATAAGCTGTAATAACATGCTTTTCAAAAAAGGAAAATGTTTTTTTTAAAGGTTTTTGAAAACTGAAAAATTGTCAGTTTAAATGTTTTCAAAAAATTATTAATTTTTCTATTTAAAGTAGATAGTACATTTTGGTTTCGAATTTGATATAGACCATTTTGACACTTTTCTGACGGCATAGTTAAAAATGTTTGTGTGTGCTTTCAGTTGTGTTAATATTTAATCAGCAACTAATTTTCTTCACTACTGGATACAGGACATACCAAAGTCAAAGATAAGATAACCAGAGGTTAGTAACTTTTAACTAGTAACACTGGTTTTTTCGGTAATTTCGTATTTTTACTGTAAATTCGATGACCTTCTCGTCTGCCTATTTCAAACAGTATTTATTTTTAACTGTCTAACAAAAATAAAAATGCTATACAGTGAATTGACATAATAAATTAGGTCATGCTTTCTACTTAAATAAAATAGTACGGTTATGTTGATTTAAATCCACAGCAAATAAGACAGTTACCGTTTTAAATTCTGAGCTAACACAGTTTTTATTGGTTTATTCATGAGTGACTGTACAATAAGTATAGGCTCTTTAACTACCAATCTTAAGAAATCGTGCCCAAATGACGTCAGTTAAAAAAAATCAATGTAATAGGAAAGAATATTTTAAAGATGCCAATTTGTTAAGGTTTTGGTCCCATGAAACAAAGCATGTTGGTCCCGACCTTGGACCTGGTAATACCACATCCAAGATTCTGCATCTCGGGTCTCAAACCATTGTTCACCACACCACTTTTTGTCCACATTTTAAGAGCATTTTCACATATTTCTTTGCTGCTTTCATCAGTCCTGCTTGTGGAATACGCGCAAAAGGCCATCGCTGTGCTGCAAATGGAGTGAGTCAATGTCGAGAGAAAAATACAGTTTTAAAAATAGTACAAGCCTTAAGCATTTAAATTATTTTTGTATGCAATTTAAATAAAACGTGATAAATCTTAAAACTACTTACAAATCTGGGCATTCTACTACTTTATTTTCCTTAGCATAAAAATCACAACATTTTGCAGCGTCTGCGCTCATCTAATCAAAATTTCATTATTGACAATACAAACATTAAAATTAGATTTTACCAAAAGAAATTATTGCACTAAAAAGTGAAAAAGATTTTTGTATGGAAACTCGTAGGGGATCGTCCACAAATGACGTAATAAAAAATTCTGCATTTTTTGGTTCTGTCATCACCTTAACTATTTTGTAATTAGCTATCTTTTACATAAGATGCTATGAGTGGCCAACTTATCACAGTGACACTATTAATGACGTCATTTGTGGACATTCTCTAGCTATATGGAGCAGATATTTGTTTTTTAAATTATGATTAAGTAATACTTACTTTGTCACCCCTCACCATAGGTTGTACCTTTTTGTCCTTTTTGCCCGCCCGCAAACTATTCAATTTACTTAACATCTCTTGTTCCATGCCGGAGATATTGACTTAGTTGAGATTAAAAACAAGTACACAATTAATTAAAAATATTACTTACAAAAAATGTTTATTCAAAAGAGAATCAATCAATTTAAGAAAAACAATCATAACATTATGCAGAGTTAAAAAAAAACACACCTTCAAAATGTTCACCAGATTCACCAAACTTTGGTCCATCTTTTTCCTCATCTTCATGAGCATTTTTATCGTCCTTGTCATCTGCAAGATAATCAATCAAAGTAAAAAAGAATTAATTCTCAAACTAAA
>JAQFZE010004461.1:0-11241 GCA_034695245.1 Dicyrtomina saundersi
TAACGATTTAGAAGATCTTCTATAATGCATCACTTGATAGTCACAATGTATTGATGAAGGCTATTGATATTATGTTTTAAATTAGATTAATTATAAATTTAAATTTATTGTACAGGGATGTCTGATCGTCTCATGTCAAGTAGTTATCAGGAACGCATCTGAGAAGTTAACAATGGAGGGAAAGGGAAAATAGAAAATATATATTGAATGTTTCCGTTGTCAGATGTTTAAGAACTTGAGAGCTCTATTATCTATATAGACACCTACTATACTATGCACACATGCATGGCTCATATGCTTCCGTTGAAACGAAACGAAACTCCGTCTCGTAAATAGCCAATAGCCACATAAGTAGCGGACCAAAGTCGTGCAATGTAATATACTTATGAGAAATTACTTTATACTCTGTGTGGACAATAGTGAAATCATAAATAATAAATCGTATAAGTACAAATCAAATTGTGACTGAGAGATGACTTGAACTTACTTTACCATTAGATTTTCACAGACGGATTCAACATTTACTATATAGGTATAAAAACGGTCTGTATACACATATATGTAGGTACGTATATTTATAATAAATAATAATGCATGTGAATACTTTGCTTTGGCATTCACATGGATGTATATCAGCCATGTATGGTAAATTCAAGCCTACTGTAGTACATAAAGTTTGAAACTACATGATGGGACAGAGCGCTACTTCTGGTTTTCCCTTTTGTATATGTTAGAACAATAATAAATCTAATTGTAAATTGCGTTACTTTTGAACCACTCCATGTTTCTTTTTATGAAGGACCGTATAATACGAAAATGTGTATATATCACGTTTTGAACTTCCAATGTTCCAATCCCAAATAAGAATAGCGACTTTTATCATTGAAATTAATTTTCATTTTTTTAAATGAATGAATGAATGATGCATTGTTCAAGTTGTGTTCAGTTCAGTGTCATCTATCTGTATTCTGTATCTATATTATGTTATCCTTTATATATTTGAGTTATTTTAGACACCAAATTGTACCACCTCATCGTATATGTCTTTTTTATTACTTTCCTATCTGTATAATATTGAGTACATTAAGAAATCAGTTAAACTATACATATATGACCATTCCACTGGTTGATTTGAAATCATCCTTATTATCGAGAAATGAGGTGGTGCATGCGAATAGAAGTCAACGTACTACATTTCTTTACTAGAGTAATTATTACTATTACGTCCAGCTCTCGCTTATGGGTTGCACACATATCATCACCATCACCGTGTACAATAAGTCATATTCCATTTCTAAGGATTGTCAAAAGTTATGCAGATATTAAAATGTAACGTATTACGTGTTACATGTTACATGTAGTTACCCCGGCCTACCTAATTACGTACATAAATATGTACCTATCTACTTAGGTACGTGTAGAATATTTCATTGCGGACTTCGAATATGATATATGACTTGTATTAAGTCAAAGATAATATGGAGCTGAATTTATTTGATTACAAAACAAATAACTGAATATACTCTGCGTGTAATGAAGAGGTTATCTTGATGAAGAAGAAGAAAAAGATGATGATGATGATGATGATGATGATGATGCTCATTCAAATCTAGAGAAGGTGTGTCAAATTAGGACGTATTCTCAAACACATCTCTTGCATCACCGCTACACAGACATTACGCCGCTGCCTCTTTTACTTTTAATATGCATATTATGCAGCAAGACAATAAGACTCTCTCGCTGTGCAATCCCATCCCATACCTTTTACCTATGCATAATATATAGCATAGGTTTATTGTTAAATATCTTTACAGAAGAGTCTACAAGATTTCATGACTTGGTCGTATGTCGTATGGGCTAGACCAGGAGTAGACGAGGAGATATGCAATTTGATTTAGTTTCATGTTAATGTAGATCATAGGATTATGTATTGTTTTGTTTCGCTTTTTGAAAACGCATTTATTATGAATGGGATGTGAGATGTGAGAGACTTGAAAACGTCACGTCAGTCCGTCAACAAACTGATGAGTTCAAAAATTTATACAATACATAATTCATTCAGTACAATATACATATACACGCCTCGAGTGTGGGAATGAGAAACCACTCACTCGTTGTCTTTGTCGTTGTCGTTGTTGTTGTAGTAATAATCCTAATGTACCATTGACAATACTTTCTGAAGAAGTCATAAACAAATCATTAATGGGACTATAATATGGTCTCCCTTTCCATATAGTGTTGTTGACTGTGGAAAAAATATGAATCTGCAAAGAAACACACTGCAGTAAATGCAAGAACAATTCATTTTATTTTTCCTATAGGAAAGTCCAGATTTTATTTTCATGTCGTTTTCACAATTACAGGAGAAATTACAATTGTTTATAATTAATCCCAATCCAAAAAAAAACTCCAACTCGTCATTTCGATTTCTCATCATTCCAAAAGTCCAAGAAGCTATATTTATTGCTATACATTCGTTTGGTTTACAGTACAAATTTAATGATTATTTGAGGCGTAATCCAGTCATCATACTACCATAGCATGACATTGCATTATGTACTCATGAGAAACAAAATCTTGAATTGTTTACTTTTAATGATAGAATCTTATATGTCGTTAACCTACATCAAAAATTATTCAAACGTCTCCCACTACACGTCCTATACATATGCGTCGTACATGCGGCTAATCATAAGTTCTCCTGTATATGTACTGTACATCTCTCACTTGGGCGACTTGGGTAATGGGTATATTCTGATTTAATTTCACATTGTTTTTTTGTAAATTATTCTTTCCTTTTTTTTGCGCTTAAAAACTGATTAGGAAAGTATTAATGTGTGGAAAAAGTTTCGGTGAACTCATAAAATGCGACAGTTTAATGCGACAATAAAAGAAATAATTATTTTACATAGAAACAAGGATTTTTATTGCCAAGCTTCTTACATGAATAAATAAGAACAAGAACAAGAGCAATTATTAATGCTATGCATGTATTCACACATTTTTTTTTCACATTCACTCCCCAAATGGATCCTGATTTTTGGATTATTTGGAATGCGTGTAGTACGGAAATGTAATCACTTGGAACACTCTAAATCTGAATATCTGTGGACCCTGACTGAATAGGCTATATACATGTATATCTGCTATAACACAATTTGTTAGAACAACAGCAATATGCCCTCACAATTAGAATATTTGGGCTGTGAGCCTGAGCGCTCTAATAATTCTTCTTTATAATATTTTTGATACGCCCTCAATATAAAGACTCTGTCTCATTATTATGGAGGATTACTTCCCGTACATCTATGTAAAATAAAATAAATAATTATACTTTCCTTTTGGAACCAAAACTGTTTCCATTTTCAACATGCCAGTAGTGTAATGAAATTCTTTTTGAAAATTTTCGAATCGAATATATTCTTAATAAACATTTGAACCGCCCGCAGCGCCATGACACTATGTATGTAAATAGGCACACATGTCATGTCGTGCACAAGCTGGTTCAAAAACCTATTATGATTACATATTATTATGAGCATTGCACACATTGTAACATATTTTGTATTAATTAACTCCTCCACTGACCGAATTTCATCACACAACTACATACAAAAACCCTATTGACCGCAAATCAATTTATGCATAAAATACCGCAATCATTTACAAAATCTGTCTTCCGAACCTTCCGCCTCCACAAATAATGAGGTAATGGAGCTAAATTCCTCTTTCCTCACCAACAACGGAAAGAAGAATCCTTTGTTGTGGTCAGGATTTACTATGTGAATTATTATGAGTTGGATCACAGTCTACGAATAGATGCGGCGGCGAGACCGGAAGTACTACTGTGTAAAGTCGATGTCAGCACCTAAAATCCGTTGCATGAAATGATGATGATGATGATGATGATGGTGGCTTCGTCTCACATGGGATACAAATTACAACGGAATAATCTTTTGTCTACTTATTATAAAGCAAAAATTCTCAAAGAAAGAATATACGCGTACGTACACCCACAGTCCAAATCAAATAGATTTAATAATAATAAGAACGTCACACACACAGCACAATATTATACTACATTACATTTTTGCATTAGAAAACAAGAGTTTGAGTCGGAGCGAGTGGCTCTGCCTGTACTTATGACTTATCGTGAGTACGTAAGTACGTACGTAGTGTATATAATATGTAGCGAGTAGAAGAACCATGAGACAACCTTAATAATAATAAATCTCGAACAAACAAGATATATATATATGAACAATATCATTTTATACATGTACAATTTTTTTAGGATGTACTTATAATACATTAGTGGCAATTTTCCCTCTCACTTCTCATGCATGCAGTTATTGTTTTGCGCTCAGGTAATGGACGCAACCATGCATACCAAAGAAGATGTGATGAGGCAGACGAAGTGATAATTTTGGTCCACTTTTTACTCCGTTCGAATTTTCAATGGAACCTACCTACTTTTGATTTTTGGTATTGTAGCGTTCCACTCTAATGTAAAGCTGATTTCTATACAGGCTCTAAGTACTATAGGGCTGATATTAACAAAATAAAATAAATATATGGTAGATTGTCTAGCCCCAGTTACCCTTCCTAGCATTCCTACCATTTGTTTCCTTTTTCACTTCATACCACCCTGACTGTATTGCAGGGCATCATGAATATGAAAAGGATATACTAATAATAATACTAATATTGACAGGAGATGAGAATTTAAATCTGAGGACTGAGGCAAGGGCTATGTATATATGAATATATAATATAATTACATATGCATCGTTGTGTATTCTTCGAAAGCAGAAATTAGTTTTCCACGCATAATTTAATTGTAAAGGTGGAAAATTGAGAGAGAGGTACCTACCTATACCTACCTACATTTGCACCCTTAATTTATTTTTAAGTAAAACCACCACCCGGAATGTAACTATGTATCTGAAAATATATCTACAGATTGATTATATACCGGTTCCCTCCCCTAAAAAAAGAAGGCTTCAATAAATTCCAAAATTGCATATATGTACCCGGAAAGATTCTAAGCGTGTGTTTTTATGGGTAATCATCCCTGTGAGACACATGACATGGAATGTATATTAATGGTAAAATGTTGTACTGAACGGTTATATAAAGTGATGTCGCGATGACTGTATATGTGTCGCATGAGGGAAACCCAAATTACCTATTGGAGCAGAGTGGACCAGTAAAAATGATCTGAAGGACAGCTGGATCTCCAAACTTCAAACTGGTGAGTATAGAAAAATAGGAGACTCGTGTGTGTTTTGAGTTCATTTGTTCACATGTATTAATTTAGGAGTAAGTACAGTAGAAGAATAAAGTAGTACCTTTAGGAATTGGTTTGAGAGATGCCACAAGGTAAGGTAAAAGTTTATACATTATCTGCTCCTCTTCATTCCTCAAGTAGAAAAAATCACATCTAAATCATCATCATATATATAATATAATCTGAATATATATATATATATATGTTTGGGGGGTTGGAATTGGAATGGCTATAATATAACAACTCTATTCCTCACACAGTGTGGACTACTACATGACAGACTAGAAGAAGAAGGGAGTTGTGTTCTGTGTGTGTGTGTGTGTGTTGAACGCTGTTCTGTAGTGTACTTCTGTATAAGTATTAGGGAATATAGAATATGAGTCAGTGTGTATATATGTGCGTCACTTTCAACCTGTCCGCAAAGCATTGTGTATAAAACAACAAATGTAAGATTCGTTGAGGCTCGACGAGAGCGATTCTTTTTACTTTTCTTTTGGTTTCAAGGAAGGGGTTAAAAAGTAAGAAGTAAACGTAGTCGTGTGTCTTCTCTTCCCGGCAGAACGCATCAAAGAGATCCTCAGTCTTCATCAAGCATCGAAACAAATCACAAGTCACTTTTTTTTCACTGGAGAGTTGTTTGTATTGCGTACTGGAATTTTTTAAAGCACACATAATATTTTTCATTCCTTTCTCAGGTGTTATTCTACGTCGTCATCCTTCGTCTTCCTATTTTTTTTTTAAATCAACAAAATGGCGAATACTATTTTCACTGTTGCAGTGATAGCAGGTAAGTTCGTGATTTTTATTTTATTATTATTACTAATTAACAATTTTATTTCAATTCTTCTTTTATCTCCCATATCTTATAGTTTCATGACCCACTTACAATTATTATTACTATATACTATACTATATACTTACACATATTATATAGCTCCAGATAATTTTTTTTTGGTTAACAGCATTGCACTTATTTCTTTTACTTTGAACACATTTTCTTGAAAAAAAAGTATTCTAAGATTAAGGAAGACTTTATTTATATGTATTTCTCTAATATCCTTTAGAATCCACACGTAATAATTATCCATAATATGTAATTGAAAGTACCTACCTACACTCATAAACATTTATCACAATTTCTGATACCAAGTCGAGGATATCAACTAATTTGGTCGGCTATATATATATATTTATTTCTTTTATTATTATTTCTAATCGTAAGTTGTTTTGTGCAGCTCATGTTGTTCTTCTATTACACTATAATAATATTCTCTATGTATCTTCTTTTTAAATCTCGTAATCATTAGTGAACCCACAAAAAAAAAGTACAAAAAGTATTTATGAGTAGTCATCATTGTGTGCTGGTTTGATTTGATTCAGTTTGTTGGTTGTTTGCACGTAAGTAAAAGTATATGTTATTACATTTTTGTATTTTAATGTGTTGATGTATAAGTACAAGACGAGAACAGTGTGATTACGATACATTGTCCTGTATATTCGTCCATATATATTTGACTCTATATGACGTAAGAAATAGTACTGTGTCTACATAATAGCACACATACAAGCTCCAATGTACTACACGAGCTGCTTCTTTCTTTTCCTCTTTCTGTATATAACTGCTATGTATGCACATTGCTGTAGCAATTTTTTCTATTTACTTTTTAGCATATTCTGTTTATATGTAGTTTAGTAGTGGTAGTAGCAGTAGTGGTAGTAGTTGTAATATTAAATATTTCTATCTGAATATATTATGTAGGCATGTTGTTTTCCCGTTTGCAGTGCATAGGCTCAGAGCACACTGCAATAACAAGTTGAGTACACATGCACCTACCTACCCACACACATATCAGTACACACAACATGTCAGCTCCATTCAGTATTATAACCTGTGCATCATCATATCACATATTATAGACGATGCAAAAGGTGTAATAATTTATTCCATGTCTTCCGCTCCTTTTATCATTGCATGTATAATGTGTATATCGACATGAATGGGATGCGTCGTCGAGTGTCGAGTGAGATGAAAAGTAAAAGTCATTGGGTTAGGCAGAGGTTGCATTCCATGATGAGTTATACAAAAATCATAATACTACCCTATGCCTATATATTCCTTTTATGCTAAAGCTTTAAAGCTAGTAGAACTGCGACTGCATTCTCCTTTCGGTGATTGTGATTATGTATCTGCCCCTATTCGAATTTGACTAAGAATGTACAGAATTTTGCTTCTCGCTTCATTGCTCAAATCCTCCCCAAAAAAATTGTATTATTACTATTATTATTACCATTAATATAAAATCCTGATTCTCCCATTTTTTTTTAAAACTTTGCATACATTATATTCTGAATATAGTAGGAAACTCCCTTGTCATACTTTTTTCTATTTCTGTAAAAATTCTTCAAGTTTTCATTGTGTCAATATTAGAGTATAATTTATACACAGGGAAGACATTAGAAACTCTGTGTGTGTGTGTCTGTGTGGAGAGGTAAAGATTTACCAATTAGGAAACGGACTCAAGATGGAATTAAATACTGTGCTGTGTGATGGTCGTACTATACTGTACTGACTGAGTGTTGACATGTGAGTCTCTCAGAACTTTCACTTCTTCTCTATTTACTGGGTCTCTGTCATAAGTTTATAATGCTTGGAAATTTTGTTCAATTTTAATGGTTGTAATAACACCTTAGCTAAATGCTCAGATATAAGTAAATAGTGTCCATGACAGCCCAGACGTAGACATATACCGAGTACTCAGTCAAACGTCGAAGTCGAATTGGTGGTATGATGGTACTTACCAGAAGAGTCAGCGTCAAGTATAGTATAGTACCTATACCTGCACAGTATTATTGATTGCGATGCATCTTGGTCTACTTCTTCTTCTTCGTCTTCTTCGACATCGACATAGACACATGCATTCAAATTTGGAGTACGTACTTACTCATTATCCATATGTATACACCCAGTACAGACAGTCTTATGGAATTCGAAATTTCAATTTCATATCTTGGAGGCAGGCAGTCAGTGAGGCGGTGACGGTGACATACTATGTAGAACGTTTATAAGATTGTCAGAATCTCTCAGAATAACAACCTTTTCATCACCGTACCAGGGATATATAGCTGATAGTCAAATGAAAGGGGAATCTGATTGAGATTACAATTATATATCTCTTGAAAATCCATCAATATATATAGACACCTACAAGTATATAGACTACCTGTATGAATCTGCTCTAGATTATTTACTCTATACTATACATGTTGATCTTTATGGATGATTGGGCGAAATTTCAACCTTCCGCTTACTTATAGCTTATTAGCTCCATTTGGTTATACATTCTAGAGCACTGCTCTGCTGAGTCTCACAAATCAACATCAACGTAGTAAAAGTATTGTTGCGGTAAGCGGCAGCGGCAATGAAGGAAAAAGTCTCGAATTCATTTTGCATGTGAATAAACGGAGAACAAAAATGGAGACTGGGTCCATTAATTGCCAGCTCCAATTCTCTCTCATCCCTATACAGTATGTATGTACATAAGTATAGCTCAAAAAGTTAGTATTCTCGTTATTCTTCATTTACTCCCTTTTTTTATTTCCTCTGAATTACTGTCAGTTGCTTCCTACACATAAGAGTGGATGTGCAATATTTATGACTACTAAAAGACACGGAGGATTGGGTGCGTAAGCCGTTATTATTAACCTGATATACTTATATAGGGGAGTCCTTTGGTATAGTTTCAGTATATAGAGTCAACTGCATTAATGGGATTGGGAAGTGTTTTTAATTCGTATCTGAAAAATATGTACTTTCAACTCTGGGGAATAAGAAAAAGCATATTATTATGATGTATGCTTAAATAATGTAGACACTTGAGAGGTGTTCATTCATCATAATGAATGCCAAGGGAAATATTTACAGTTTATTATAGCAAACAAAAAGGCTGCCTATTTCATGATTATTGAGACATTTGGATAGAAAATGGAAAAGTGCTCTCTCTCCCTAAGTCTTTATGGCAATATAGGCATATAGTTACTGTCATGATCAATTCGAAGCTTGGATTGGAGTGTATTCCGTCTCCGTGGAATAGGTGTGTGTGTTTGTAATGCAGTTTCTGTACAATAAAAAACTTCCTTGATGTCCCCACCTTTGCTTTTGCTTCCACTTCAACTTACTCACGCATTAATATTTATCGTGAGGTATGCTACTATGAAATTATTTTGCGATGCTTTTAATCAACAAACAGTCTCATGACTTATTTTTTTTTGCCGTTGCCGTGCTTTCGTGCCGTAGTGAATATGATTTCTAATTTTCTCCACACATAAACGATATTTGCTATATACCTGGGGAAAGAAACCCTTTAATTTACTTTGAGCTTGTGTAAATTTGCTATTTGATAAAATTTTGATTATTCTCATAAAGCAGAAAATATGTCTCTATGACTTTCATTATTAATTTAATTGGTTCAGGAAATTGCTCCCTTTCTGTGTGTGTGTGAGGGATATAAAACATAAATAGTGGAAGTGGAATTGTATTATGTCGTTGATGATTAAAAATCCTTCCTTTTTTTTGCTGCACTTCTTGTTATTTTTTACTGTATAAAATTTAAAGAAAGACATTTTTTTTAAATTGACATATATTATTATTAGGAGGAATGAGGATTGTACAGATATAGTTTTATAGGAGCTGGATATACAAATATAGCTTTTGGTATACTGGAAAGTTAATATATACTGTAAATATTGGATGTTAATACTAATATACATGGATACTACAGTGGGGCTGATGGGGTCAATTGCTTGGGAATCCGCGGAGGCTGCTGATCCATGCAGAATGAAGAGTCAAACAAGTGGTCACGAAGATTTTTGTGACAAATACTATACATGCAATCAATCGAATAATCAGTCTATTGTGAAGGATTGTCCGAATGGACTTGTGTACACTGGACTTCTGAATCAAATCTGTGACTTTGCTCACAATGTCGACTGCAGCAACAGAGAAAAACGAAGTACTGTCTAGTTTGGGTTTTTTTTTCTCAGTAATTTTCATTAGTATCTTTTTTGTTCTGTATCTTTGGAATGTAGTGTTTGCCATAGTACCCTCTTTTGGACAAAATCAGAAGAGGCTAGAACAATTAAATCCATGTGAGGTGAAAGGGAAAATTGTGGCTGATGTCACATACTGTGATCGTTACTGGGAGTGTGTCAACGGTCAACCAGAGCTTTATGACTGTCCCAATGGACTTGCTTTCGCTGGAAGAAATCGTGGTGTTGCGGATGGATGTGATTACCCATGGAGAGGAAATTATTGCGAGGGCAAACAGCTAGCTAGTAAGCGTCGCCTCAACATTTATTCATAACTCTCCAAGGCTCTCTGTCTCTCTCTGTCTGAACTCCCGGAAGAAAATCTTCGGCCAGATTTTTTAAATGAAAACCCTGACTAAATATATATAGCTCTGTGTTTTTAACTTAGCCTCCGTCATGTTCTCAAATTTGAAGCTGCAATAATATTGACAAAATATTCGAATCTCATAATATTTTAGTAGTACACAATACATGTTAAAAAAATTCTCATTAATTTTGGTAATATTGTTTTCTACGGATATAATTCAAAAATTGTAAATCAAAATTGTAGGTTTGAGATTTGAAAATTTTGACAGATTTGCATTTGAGTGGTTAAAACTAGAGAACTTGATGGGCGCTAAGTTTTTGGTTTGTTGTGAATTTCTTTTATAATTCGTGAATTTTGTCAACAGATCCCCCAATTTCAACTGAGCACTGCGATTGGTTATACGGTATTTTCGGACACGAAACCAGCTGTACAAGATATTGGACTTGTTGGAACGGAACTGCCACTGAACAGCTTTGCATTGGTGGTCTTTTGTACAATGAAGATACTCATGCCTGTGACTGGCCCGAAAATGTACCAGGCTGCCAGAAGCATCGTAAGA
>JAQFZE010004462.1:0-11241 GCA_034695245.1 Dicyrtomina saundersi
AGTTTGAGCATCAACCGAGGCGACGCACTGCATAATAATATTTCGATTTGGAATAATTCGACTTTGGCTTCTACAACAACGACGTTGACGTTCAAATCGAAATCTGATGAGACGGAGACAATTCTTGCCACAGAAATTGTTGACAACGCTCTCACTTCTGCTCTCAACTACGTCACTGGCCAAACCACTGACACTTTGACCCAGACCCAGACCCAGCCCCTCAGTTTATTACGAATAAAAAGTGAAAGTGAAATGGAAACTATTATTATGAACAATAATAACAATAATAATAATAATTTGTCGACGGAAACACCTGGGCTCTTGTCGGCACCAGAACATTTGAAGAGTGCCATTAACACAAGGGGAAGGAAAATTAGCGTGGATGGGAGGAAGCGGAGTGTTACATTTGATCCAAAATTTATAAAAGGTAATTTAAGCTATAAGGTCAGCTATATATAAATTAATTACCTATAATTTTAGTTTCCAGTGAAAAGATTTCTAGCGTGGAAGCATGACTTTAGTTTTAGTTAGTTTATCAGTAGGATGTGCTTTTTTTTGTATAATTACAAAGAAATATGTATAGTTCAGTTTGCTTGAAGAATGTCTAAAATTAACATTGTCTTTAATGGTAAAGGTACAAAATTAGAAAAATATGTCAAGCTGATAATATTACGTATAGAGATAGTTGTTACCTCCTGCTCATTTTTTACTAGTTTGGATTTGGACTTTTTTGTTTGCTAAAATTGAATAGTATAGTTACCATTATATTTAAAAACAGTAACACATTTCTTTTTACGGTATACAAATAAGTTTTCTTCTCAATTTAAAAGAAAAATCAAGTTTCACAATAGTGTTGCAAACCCCTATAGTTACAACCTTTTTCGAAACAAATACCGCTCAATTAATTAGAAATATTTGATAAAAGCCGAAACAAATTTTTAGCGCTTTCACAAAATTGCACGATTGCCAATAATGCCGTTCTTTGTGAAAATGTAAAAGTCCGATTTAAAAAATTTGTCTTTAATTAAATCGCCTTTTTAGACAAGTTTCCAAAATTCAATTACATCGCCTTTTTAGAAGTGTGTGTAAAATTCAATTATAGAAAAGTTTATTAGAAAAGTTTCAAAACTTTAGTTATATCGCCATTTTAAAAGACTGTAAATTTCAATTATAGCAAATCTTTATAAAATTTTCAAAAATTTAATTATATCGTCTTTTAAGAAAAGTGTGCAAAATTCAATTATACCAAATTTTTAGACAAGTTTCAAAACTTCAGTTATATCGCCTTTGTAGAAGTGTGTGTAAATTTCAATTATACCAAATTTTTAGAAAAGTTTCAAAAATTGAATTATATCGCCATTTTAGAAGACTGTAAAATTCAATTACATCACATTTTTAAAAAATTTTCAAAAATTCGATTACATCGCCTTTTTAGAAAAGTTTCAAACATGTCACATATTATAACTTTGCGAAAAATTACCACAAAATGATCTAAATGTGCAAAATATCTAATATAATCTAATATAAGACTGATTTAAAAGGCTTGAATTTTACTACACCCAGTTTTGTAATTTAAAAAATGAGTAAAGTAATATCATTTCAAAATTTTAAGTTGATTAGTGTAAGCAATGTAAATTTTAAATTAAATGAGGACGCAAGGCAGGTAAAAAAGTTCAAGCTAAATTTGTAAGTAGATTGCTAATTTTGCGCCTTCCATTATGCTAATACATAACGAAATGATTAGTACTTTAGTATTTTACCACAATCTAAAAACAACTACATAACATTAAACTTATTATCAAAAAATAGATAACAGCATAGAAACAAACGAGACGGCAACTGAAAGTGAACAATCCGAGCGCATTTCACCACAGCCAACAGCTCAGCAACACCACCCCTACATCCAACACCCACCAACAAACTCATCCTTTAAGGAAGATGACGAGTCTGACCCGGAATCAGAGACAACAAGACTATAACATTACTTAGGTCCTATAACAGTTCCACTTAGTTAGTCATTAGTCTTACTTCAATGTCCGTACTTAGAATTAAATTAACGCTACTACAGTAATTATTGTTATTGTTGTTAAAAAACTGTAATGATGCACATAATATTCTTAAGTACTAAGTACTTACCTAGGTACATATTAGTAGGAAGGGCAATGCTTATATATTTATGCTATACACAATCTAATCGTAAGTATACTAAAGATTGATAGAATTATAAAAATTAATATAGATGTGATTACCAGATAATATCAATTTGAAATATTCCTTTATAGAAATCAAATATGTATTACATTTTATTTTGCAAAATCTATAAATCCATTCGATATTACACTTGTGTAGTTATAAGCAACTATAATCATGATTTTAATTTATATAGAACATTATAGTTTTGTTTTCTCGTATTTAAAATTAATAAATAGTTGAATAAAATTCAATTCAATTACTTATTATTTAATGATTATTTTTATTGTAATAAACAAAAGTACAATAAAATTTTAAACTTTTCTTTGTTTCTTACTGAACTTGGGGCTTCTTGGTTTGATGAATGTATCTAATTCTGCCTTGATTTCCGGAACAAGTTTAAGCATGTCATCTACAGACAAAGTGAAGTCTGATTTTATCCATCTCTCCTTTAGTCTGAGCATTAGGAGCGTCATATATTTTCCTGTGTGGAGAAAAATTATCAAGAAGCATTTAAGTCACAAGGTTCGAAATAGGAATTATCCATCGGAAATTCTTAATACACAGCTCTCTTTCCTTAAGAACACGCGAGAACTTAAAATAAATGGGTCCGGTATTCAATGCAATGTAAGTACATACCGTCTGTGAAGAACCAAAATGACCCATCTCCATTTTTAGCTAAAAACAATATCAACTATCTGCAAAAATATTCAAATATGTCTTGAGAGCATTTAAATAGAACATTTTACACTTTTCAAACACATGGAATTAGAACATTTTGCACCTTTTCAAAAACATCGAATTAGACATTTTTGCACCTTTTTGAAAACATGGAATTAGAACATTTTGCACCTTTTCAAAAACATCGAATTAGACATTTTTGCACCTTTTCGAAAACATGGAATTAGAACATTTTGCACCATTTCAAAAACATGTAAATAGGAAATTTTGCATTGTTGAAAAACATATAAATAGAACATTTTAAGTTTACCAAAAACTTCTAATTAACATTTTACGCATGTTTATAATTTTGATGTTATGACATAGGTAGTTCATTTTGATTCTAGCTTAAATTGGATATGGGTCATTTTGGTTCTTCACAGACGATGTGTAAGAGCCAGCTCGTAATAGACATTCGTATATCAAAATTTTAATTTATAAAAAAATGTCTACTAACCAGATGGAATATTTTGTTCCATGAGAATATGGCCATTAATGGGAAATTTGGGTAGATCCCACGCCTGGAATTGTTTCAGTAAATCCAGGCTCCCGTTGTACTTGAGTACTTCTTCAATATAAACTGGAAGTAAAGTACGTGGAACTATATTGTTTAGAAGATTAATTTCTTGGTACGGTCTAAAAAAAATAAAGAGGCAAAAAAAATTTTCATCATGTAAGTAAATTTATTTTATCAGTATTAGTTTTGGCATAGACTTCATAAGAAAATATTATAAAATCCCATTATTATTGACATACTGAATAGAACTTCCATCGCCCTTCCCACCGCGATGTTCAATTACAAATAAGCAGAGATCCCTTTCAAATGCACTGAGCTTAAGACGAGCGTGCAAAGCTTTTCCTTCCTCCTCTGTCCGGAGGAAAGCAGTAATAATCGTCATTGGGTTCAGCTCCAATTGTAACTCCTTCACCCGCTCCATTAAAATCTTGAATTCTTCCAGATTCGCATCTTCAGGTAATCCAATATGTTCTCCAATTCCAAGTTCCATCATCGTTAGCATTAATTCTGCGGCATGATTCCCAGTTAAAATCTTTTTCATTTCAACCCAAATCCTTTCACCTGAAATACGGCTAAGTCCTGACATGTTATCTTTAATAGCTTGCAATGTGGAAGGCTCATGGTCGTTTGGTGTGGGTGCGATTCGTCCGTAAAACCTATAGAATAGGAAATCAAATTATTTGATTGTAATACTAATAAAATTACATTACATTAATTACTTAGGTATGCACACAATATTATGCAAAAGTTAAAAATGCAATACGTTATCCAATATGTTGTACTGTTCCCATCTAGTTAAAATCATTTCATTTAAAACAGGATATTTAATTATATTAAAAAATATCGTCTGTGAAGAACCAAATGACTCATATCCATTTTTAGTTTCAAACAAAATGAACTATCTACAGAAACAATTAAAATATATATGTTCATGAAAGCATGTAAATAGAACCTTTTGACCTTTTCAAAAACATGTAAATAGAACATTTTGAAATTTTAAAAAAGAATGTGAATAGAACATTTTGACCTTTTCAAAAATATGTAAATAGAACATTTTACATCTTGGAAAAACCACTTAAATAGAACATTTTGCTCATTTTAGAAACTCGTGAATAGCATTGTAAGCATGTATCTTATTTACTATCTTTTTTATGACAAAGCTCATTTTAATTCTAGCATAAATTGGAAATGGGTCATGTTGGTTCTTCATAGACGATATGTTTGTCCGCAGCATAGACTGCATGGCGGTCAAATTACCGAAAGTATCTAAGGATTCTTAAATAATCTTCCTGGATCCTATCACTAGGATTACCAACAAATCGAACTAGTTTCTTTTCAAGATCTTCAGTTCCATTAAAGTAGTCGTAAACGGTACCATTACAATCTGTATATGAAAACAACAGCAATTCAAATCCAATATTTAACAAAATTCTAAGTACATTATATTGCACATATATTAAAATAAAAGCATATAGAATTAGAAATACTTACCTAGAAACATTGAATTGATAGTTAAATCTCTACGGCCTGCATCCAGCTCCCAATTTTTCGTAAATTCAACTTCAGCATGTCGACCGTCAGTTGATACATCGATACGCAGTGTGGTAACCTAAATCAAATTTACAAAAATGCAATAATTTTATTATTGTTTACACACAGGGATTCCAGTAAAATTGTACAATTAATATTAACCGTATTTTTGGAAGGAGTTTATAGCCAGGGACCTCAGTTTAAAAATTAGAAGTTAAAACAATATTTATTTTGAGCTAGGTACTCAATTTTCTTACCTCATAATTTTCCTTATCATTAATTCTAGCAGTAATAGTTCCATGTTTTTCCCCTTTAGTATTTATCATTCGTATACCTTCCTTTTCGAACATTGCTTTCATTTCATCCGGTGTAGCTGTTGAGGCAAAATCAAGATCAGCTGGCTTTATACCAGCAAGCAAATCCCTATGAAATAAGAAAATTCGGGATCCAATGAAAATCAACTATTGCTTTAAGTGTTCGTGTTCAACAGTGTCATCAGCCATCAGCAAATTCATAGGTAAGCTGCATTTGAAGCATTTGAATTTTATATTTTTCATAGGTAGGTACATGATTTTAATACAACAATGCCAAAATAAATGACTTTTCAACTAACCTTACGGGTCCTCCAGCCAGCCGTAGCTCATAACCATACTTGTTGAATAACTCATATAAAACTTTGAACTCGGTAGTGAAGAGCGACTTAAAATTCTCACTTTCAAGTTTCATGGTTTTTAGATGACCAACTGGGATTTTAGGATATCTTATGTGGCCTTCGTAAGCTACTTTCTTTACTGAAGTTGACCTATTGCGGATTTTTATAAAGTTGGTTTCGTGGTTAAACTGATATTCGGATGATATTAGGTTTAAAATTCGCTTCGGTCTCGATTTCTGAAATATACAGCAATGCCAATATCAGTATTTAATAGTAAAGTAAAATTTGATTAAGTTTGATATCAGTTATTCGCCAGTGGTGTGACAGTCACAGTACAGTCGACAGTAGTTTTCATTGTAAAAAAATTAAAAGTTGAAACAACAACAGCATTGAATGGTATCCACATTGTAAAATTTGACGTTACCTGAAATGCAGTTACATTAATTCTGGTAATATTTCGTAATATGCTCGTAGAGTAACCATTTATATTAGTAGAGTGAACACAATCGAATTTTAATTTTAGCAAAGTAGATGGAAAACTGCTACAAACTAAGCGAAAACTAACTAGTTTCTGTGGATTCAGCATGAAAGTATCTAAGTACGTAGCCTGTATGCTCCACAATTGCACGACGTGGATTCTGTATTGATAATTATGCTAAGTACGTTAAGAAAAATTTCTGTAATAAAGTCGTAGGTTGTAACTGTTAGCTACAAAATGCTCAGTAAAATCTTCCAAATGTATCTATATTATATCTTTTAACACAAACATTGATTGTTGTAAAAAACCGAAAACTTTACATCAGTTTAAAAATGACTGAAAACTACAGCAATAATATTCTAAGAAAAATATTGCGTGGTTCTCCGGTCAAAAAGTGATTTCTGCTTTTGTCGTTCAGCAGTTGTTGTTCAAAGTAATTTAAATTCGAGCCGAACTCCCGCGTCCAGATTTGTAATTTTTGGCGGTATCTCAGAGGTATAGATATAGAATAGAATAATAGAGAAAATAGATTCGTTAATTTCGTTATTGTCCATAATGTACGTCACGTCACGGGCCACGGGTCAGGTCAATGGGTCTACTTGGATATGCATACTGTAAAAGAGAGCCGTTAGCCGTTTACATAATTTTAGCTGATGACAGGGCATGGGTGTCATAGGGCCCAAGAAATGGGATTATTTTGATGACATCTTTTTTATGGACAACCAGTATAACAGTAAAATGCACTAACAAAAGTACATGTTAGCATTTAGCACTTTCTTAAATTTTTCCTATTATTAGGTCGTACGCAAAAGTTAGTAATTATTACAATTAATCAACTAACCCACGTAAATACCTAACCTAATGTCCTAATTACAAAAACAAAATCGTAACTTCCCCCTTTGAAATTTTTCAATTATAATATTATGCATGTGCAAAATGAATAGACAAGGAATATCTGTTAATCGGTTCCAATAAATAAATTCAGGGTATTTATTTTCGATTTTGACATGGACATTTAATGATTATAATTGACTGATCTGTTCCCCAATAAAATTTAAGGCAACGCACAACAATTGATCTTCTCTTTTATAATGAATGTGGTATAGACATGCATATCGTCTGTGAAGAACCAAAATGACCCATATCCATTTTTAGCTGAAATAAATATCGAATATCTACAAAAATATTCAAATGTCTTGACAGCATTTAAATAGAACATTTTGCACTTTTCAAAAATATGGAATTAAGAAATTTTGCACCTTTTCAAAAACACGTAAATAGGACATTTTGCAACTTTTCAAAAACATGTAAATAAGACATTTTAAGCTTTTCAAAAACATGTAAATAGTACATTTTACGCTTTTCAAAAACATGTAAATAGAACATTTTACACTTTTCAAAAACTCCGAATTAACATTTTACGCATGTTTCCCATTTTGTTTTTATGACATAGCACATTTTGATTCTAGCATAAATTGGATATGGGTCATGTTGGTTCTCCACAGTCGATATTCAATATTTACATAACAATCATAAAGTCTGTCACCCCGGACATTATTAATTAGGTATGAACGTAAGTACACAATATATTGTGACATGACACATCATAAAGCGCATATTTCAATCAGAATCTGTTGAACTTTCAGTCTCCTCCGCTTTAATATTTTCCTCAATTTCATCTGTTGAACTTTCAGCCTCCTCCGCTTTAACATTTTCCTCAGTTTCATCTCCATCATCTTCGTCTGACTCGATCTTCTTTGATGAAGTCGTTTCGCTCGTAACAGTAACAGTAGTGGGTGGGCAGTCGTCACCTAAGACAGCAGTTGTAAACTTTTCACTCATACTCATTGACCCGCCACCGTTCATGAATTGTACCAGAAGCTCATTAGGGTTGTCGATCTTATGTTCCTGCTCTTGCAAATCCCCTTTGGATGGACCCAACTCTTCCTCAGTTTCATCTCCATCTTCGTCTGACCCAACGATCTTCTTTGGTGATGTCTTTTCGCTCATAATAACAGTAAAGGGTGGGCAGTCGTAACCTAGGACACCAGTTGTAAACATATCACTCATACTCATTGACCCGACACCGTTCATGAATTGTGACTGAAGTTCATTAACGTTGTCGTTCTTGTACTCCTGCTCTTGGAAATCCCCTTTGGATGGACCCAGCTCTTCCACAGTTTTCAATTTATTTTTAATAGGTACGAAACTCAATCTAGGGTCAATGAGCGTATGTCCTTGTGCAACTGATTCGCGAATATCACTGTAATTAATCCATCCAGTCATCACTGGTACAACATTCCATTTAACTGGTCTTTTCCAGACCCCATTGATGATTTCAGTCATTTCCGAGTCCGATTCGGTGGTTGTTGTTGTTGTGGGGGCATTAACTTGCTCATTATTCTGAGATTCGGGTTCATCCGTGATCATCAGCTCTCCTTCTCCATTTAAATCTAGCTCTGGCTGAAGTGCGGAGGGGCTAGGGCTGTTGCTGTTTGACTCCAGAGTATCTTGGTAAAATCCTTTAAATGAAATTAGTTCAGTCGGTGCCGGTGGTTCCAAAGGCTTAGCAAGATTTAATTCTTCACTACTGCCACTTAAATAAATATTTTCTGTAGGAGGGACAGTAGTTCCGGTTTCGGGCTGGGATTTTTGTATAAGACCCAACGGATTTGGTTTCATCCCGCATAATAAATTATCAGTCTTGATTTGCTTCCCATGGGGCTCCTTAAAGTCATGGTAAATTACTTTGGGTGCTAAGTCCAAGGCCAGATCCTAAATTTTAATAAGTTACAACATTTTCAAAAATTTGAAAATAGCTTTACAACACAGTAATACAGTATGAAAAAATAAAACATTATAATGTGCATATTGTCTATGAAGAACCAAAATGACCCATATCCATTTTTAGCTACAAAACAATATCCATCCACTATTTACACAAATATTGTAAAATATATCTCGAAAACATTCAAATAGAACATTTTCCACTTTTTTAAAACATGCAAATAGAAAATTTTGGCCTTTTTTAAAACATGCAAATAGAACATTTTACACTTTTAAAAAAAATGCAAATAGAACATTTTGAACTTTTTTAAAACATGCAAATAGAACATTTTACACTTTTTAAAAACATGTAAATAGAAAATTTTACGTTTTTCAAAAACTCCTAATTAACATTTTAAGCATGTTTTTCATTTTGTTTTTTCGACATAGCTCATTTTGATTTTTGATTATAGCTTAAATTGGACATGGGTCATTTTGGTTCTTCACAGACAATATTTGAATATACTATAACTATTGAAGAAGCAAAATCCGAGCCGATCTCCAATTCTCACTGAAGCAAAATTGCCGATCTCCAATTCTCACTAAAAGAAAAATTGTGGATCTCCATTTGTTAACTTAAATGATTCTTAATTTGGGTTTTTAGCATAATATAGGCAACAAGAAATGCATATTGCTTATTTTGCTGAAAAAACTTATGCACGACTAAACACATTAAAAAATGGAGATTGACCATTCTGCTTTTAGTGGGAGTTGGAGATCGGCAATTTTGCTATTAGTGATAAATGGAGATTGACAACTTTGCTTCTTCAGTAGCGCTTCAGTTCCTGTATACGTATAGGAACCTAAAAGTGAACTAGTTCAAGATTAATCAAATATTAGTATTTAAATACCTCAATTAAAACATCACGGGATTTTTCGGTAATAGGCTCATGGCTGTATCGGCATTTCTCCTGGTCGTGATACCCGCCACTCCTTAAAAAGAGAAATTTACAAGGAACACTGTGACTGTACGAACATTTGTCTCCCATCAGACATGAATCCATAGCCCAGAATTTACATTTCCGATCAGTTCGTCGTCTCGCAATATGAGCTTTAATACAGGGTTCCCCTTCATTGTTTGGATTATTCACACAATGGCCTCGAATGTAGCGTACACATGTGGTCTTGACACGTCGGAAGGGCACTCGAGCGGTCCACTGTTTCAAGAATTGTTTGTTGCGACTGTTATAATATAAACGATGGATAAATTTTAAGCAAATGAGCTTTTCTCCCAATTATTTTTCGAACAAAGGACCTACATTAATTAGCCATCCTCGTTTATAAACTATTCAAATCTTGAGCAGTATGATATACAATATAAATGTGAAAACTTTAACTACCTGTGACCTGCATTTTATTATTATACAAAAATACTGGTGAAATACTTACGTTCTCTCTCCCCATTTTTTGCAAGAATTTTGTTGATACTGACCAGGACCACCTCTGCCTCGACCTCGGCATCTACCACCACCCCTACCTCTGTAGCCCCTGTTATTATGATTATTTCCACGATTGTGCTCCTGGTTTTGATTCAGATGTTGTTTATCATTATTTACATTCCCTTGCGATTGTTGGCCTTGTCCACGACCTCGACCTCGACCTCTCGGACGAGGACCAAATACTGGAGGTGACGATCCAGATTTAGCACCTTTAGATGGAACTGCTGGATTTCCACTTTCACCCACGGTGGTTTCACCGGTTTTTTGAGGCGAGCTCATACTTGTTTTTTATACGTTAAAATTCCAGCAGAAATAGTGTCATCGGGGTTTTTTCCATGTCCCAATGTCATATGTAGGTATATAGTATATAGATACCTAATCCGCCCCTTTAGCTGACACACAGCTGATGATTACCTGTTTTTTAATATGAGAATATTTCGACATTATACATACCTACTTATGTTTATCACTACAAAACTTTAAACAAGACGAATATAGAAAGGATATAAAACCGGAAGCTAACAACCGATGATGAATAATGCTTATATAATTGAAGCAGAAAAATAATTACAAATTATAATTTTTAGCAAATCAGTAATAGAGTCTTGCAAATGAATGGTATATGTTTAGCACTACTGGATATTCTACTATTAATTCGTATAACTATACTTACTTTGTGATACGAAAATACATTGAACTGATGCAAACTACTAAATACACTATTAACTTTAATGAGCTTAATTGTTAATGCTTTGTGCTTTTAAGTTGAGTAGCAGAGAAGAAAGGAAAAAATAAATGCGAAACGAAATCACGAAACATAGCTGGCCAAAAATTTGGAACTCGCGCTCCACTCCACTCAAAATTTAAAAATTTCCCTCTAATTTTAGGA